>JASDQU010680624.1:35251-47164 GCA_032191745.1 Picea mariana
TCACGGGTTCAACTCTTGTGGAGTCACATAAACTTTTTCCAACTACCAACAAACTGGAGGGCGCAACGTGGCACCATTACATTCTCCCACAACAATGACACTTGTCACAAAATGATTCGCCCATGTCTACCACTGACCCTACTGAATCAGCATGCCAACTCCTCTGCCACGTTATTATACGGTCGTATGGCCTGTACGGTTAGATGCCACGTCAACATTGTATGGACTACACAGTCAACAAAATTTTGCTTGTTTGGAAAAATGAACAGAACATGATATATTGCTCATATGACGTTTGTTTGAGCCCGTTCAAGTTGCATTGGGTTCGTAATGACAAGGCCTACACACATTTCCATTTTGAAGCGATTCCGAGCAATTTGATTTTTTATCAAAATTTGATCCCCTGGACCATAAGGAAACTCATCCAATGGATTCAGGTAGATCCCAATGTCCCACCTAAAATTTATACATGGAAACAAGATACATTGTTCTGGAAAATGATTCGACCCTAAAACAACAAGTCTTAGAGGATATGAATTCATCACCGATAGAAGGTCACTATGGCTTTCATAAAATCTATGAATGAACTAAGTATCCATTCTTCTAGGAAGGCATAAAAATAGATATTCAAGATTTCATATCATACTGTGATGCTTACATCCTTGGAGCGACAAGTTTGGAACCCTCCCCTTGTTGGTGTTGTCCACAAGTGGCACGTGGAGGGAGGGGGCACAGGAGTGGGGGAGGAGGTTGGTTTTGCCCATTTAGATATTCAATATGCTCAAGTGTGATTAAAATGAGAGAGCCTTGCCTCTTATTTATACTCTCCAAGTAGCTTCCTTCAAAACATCTTCTAGGTCACTTGGCCCCACTTCCTTATTTTAGGGTTAACCCACTTCTAATTTCTTGATTAAATTTATTATTGAAATAATTTATTTTGTATTCACTTTGAATTATAATACTCTCATTACTTCACTTTATTATTCACCTTTTAAAATATCTTAAACCACTTTGACTACTTTGACCTTTTGGGGCTTCTAGATGACATATGAGGGTCCTCCAACTTCGTAAGGCCATAACTCTCAAACCGTGAGGAGTTATGTGACGTTCCACATACCAAAAGAAATGGAATGAAATGTACTATCCATATAGAATAGTATTATCTAAAAATATATCATAACTCATACCATTGTCCATCAAACAAGCTTGGGTCCATTACCCAAACCTGGGGTCTCCAGCTTCTCATGGCCATAACTCTCTAACCGTGAGGAGTTATGTGATGTTCCACATACCACCGGAAATGGAATGACAAGAAATATCCATCTAGGATAGTTTACCTGAAAAATTCATTATCCTTCATGTCATTATTCCACAATTAAGCATGGGTTATCTTACTCCGCAAAGCGTCTTCCCGTGAGGGCTTTCACCATAAGGGGACCACTTTGGAGTTCATCCATATTTATTTCTTATCAACCATGACAAGACAATAATGAGTCATCTTTACATAAAACAATATTGGGTCCATTACCCAAACCTTTGTGTTGTGGGGCTTTCTTCAAGGGTTGACATCAATGAAAACCAACCTTAATCAACAGAAGGTGCTTGGGCTGAGGCTATAGTGGTTGCAGTATCTTTCTGTTCACCTTTTGAACAAATTGTGAAGAAGCTGAATTTTGTAGTATGAGATACTAACTTGCGACACTATTTAGGTGGAACAGTAGTTGGAACTACCTCTGGTATTATGTAGAGATGACCCCCCAGAGAAACAATGACACTATGGTGTCGAGACTCATAAACAACATGGCACTTCCACATATATGGTTGTCCCAAGAGGACATCCCAGACATCCATTGGGGCAAAATCAAATAATACCTCATCCTTGAAGGGTTGGGTGTCATATGACAATCGACACTATTGGCTGACATGGAGATCTCGTCCCTGGCGAAGCCACCCGATGTTGTATGGTTGTAGGTGTGGTGTTGTCGACAATCCCAACTGTTTGACAACCTCTACTGAGATGAGGTTCTTCTAGCTTCCGCTATCAACAATAAAATGCAGTGGGGTCCCCTTCACCCACATTTGTGAATGAAAAAGGCGCTCCCCCTCTTCAGGATCCGTTGGTTCTTCTAGTTGAATTTTTGTGGTTGTGACAATAGCACTAGGATCTGCGTCGATGATCTGTGTTTTACCAATATTTTCATAATCAGATTTTGAATCAGGATTCGACTCCTTGTCTTTGATCTCGGCCACTAATGACTATTTTGAGCGACATTCCTCAGTGTTGTGGCAGGGTCTTTTGTGGAAATCGCACCATTTTTTGATGTCCTTCTTTGTCCTCTCGTGACCCTTCTTTTCCTATGGCTTGGACTAGTTTTCGAGAGACTGTTTGTTAGGGTCATGTTTATCATACTTTGGTTGTTGCAGATTTGCAAACCCAAAATCTTGTTTGTTCTAGTGCTTAAATTTTTGCTCGATTTTAACAACATATCGATAAGCAACACCAAGTGATGAGATGTACAAAAAATCCATTTCAGTTTAGATGTATTTGTGTAGAGCCCCACGGTATTTCAAAACCAAATGTCATTTGAATTCTTTGATACCCAGCTTGGTGCATAAGGTATGGAAACTATTGGTGAACTCTGGAACTTCTTGGCTCCTCTCTTGTCGTAGTGTGGTCCATCTAATGTACTGGTCCTCATAGTTTCCAACAGGGTAATACTGTTCCTTTACCGCATCCACAAAAATATCCCAAGTGGGCTCAACCCCATATATTCCAGACTCCTCTATGGAAATTTTATCCTAGTAATTTTCCCACCAATGTTTGACATGGGGGATAGCTTTAAGGAGTGCGAAGGTGATCTTTTCCCTGTCGTAAAAATTATGAACAAAGAAATAACCTTCTAACATATTTAACCATTTGTCTAGGGCATCCGCATCTATCTGACCTTCAAATACAGGAATATCAAAATTAACATGTACCTTGAAAGGAGAGGTGCTTCCAAAGTGGTTGTTTGATGAATATGTGCATGTTTCTATCGGAAGGCATTGAAGGATGTGGGAAAAATTCTCCATCATTTCGTCCCTCTGTCGCGTGAGAGCTTGCTCAAGAAACAGATTGATAGAATCGTCTACTCCTTCGTTTTTCTTTTCTTCCACCATGGAGGGTTTTTTGGGTGTGTGAGAGTGATTTTCTTCAAGAGAGACAATCTAGAGACCCAACTTGCTATACTCAGACCTCATCGGGGACATGCACTGAAAAAAAAAATGATCAAGAGCAGCCTGCTCTGATACCACTAATCCGGATTATTTTCAGCACAAAGTGAGAGCGGAGATATAATAAAGAAATGTATGGAGATATCTCGAATATCCAATAATACAACAAAAATTTATTAGATATGCAACCATAAACATAGAGATACATTAATACACAATTTTCTATTAATAATCGAAAATGTGCAAAGATTGTAAAAATACAGAGTGAAAGACTCGCTAGAATGCTGGCAACTCATCTCTGAGAAGAGATGTGTCCACTACTCGCATTTGCAAGAATATGATTTTACCATGAGGCTCCAAAGGTATTTTTATCATAAACAAAATAAAAAACCCTAACCCTGGAAGACGAAAAGCCAACAGTTTTGTGGACCCCATTTTGGGTAGTTTGGTGTATCAACTTCTCGGGGGGGTAACTTTGGCATACAATCTATGTTTGGGGCACATGATAGCTCATTGGAAAGGTATCATTGAGGATATTCATTTAGGGGGCTCAATCAGAGCCTTTGGATATCATTTAGAAGCTCAATCCCAAAAAACCTTCTTTTAGGCCCTCAAAATGGCCCCGGAAGTTAAAAACTGCTAAAAATAGTAAATTATCAAAATTGCTAGAAAACTATTTTGAGCCAGTTGGAAAAGGTGGGTGGCTACCGATATCTACCTGGATAAAAAAACTTTCAAATAATACTTTTACAATTTATAATGTAGCAACTATCACCCTTGATATATACAAATTTGAAGCTTAACAATTTAATCAAACTTGGAACCTGAAGCCTCAACTGCTATGGAGGGTGCGCTTGTTCCTTTGAATGCACAGAATCCAAGATTACAGCTTGGACAAGGTATCTAGTACTTTCCCTGCATACACATTCATGTTTTTATAAGATTACATCTTGGACAAGGTCTCAAGGTCTTATCTCATTTTCCGTGTATAAACTCAGCATAGAAAATAATGCCAAAACTACTCCTCGATTTTTTGTTGATTAAGGTTGGTTGTCATTGATGTCAACCCTTGAAGAAAGCCCCACAGCACAAAGGTTTAGGTAATGTACCCAATATTTTTTGATGTAAATATGACTCATTATTGTCTTGTCATGGTTGATAATAAGTAAAGATGGATGAACTCCAAAGTGGTCCCTTTATGGTGAAAGCCCTCACGAGAAGACACTTTGTGGAGTAAGAGAACCCGTGCTTAATTGTGGAATAATGAGATGAAGGACAATTAATTTGTCAGGTAAACTATCCTATATGGATATTTCTTTTCATTCCATTTCCGGTGGCATGTGGAACATCACATAACTCCTCACGGTTAGAGAGTTATGGCCATGAGAAGTTGGAGACCCCAGGTTTGGGTAATGGACCCAAGTTTGTTTGATGGATAACGGTATGAGTTATGATATATTTTCATATAATAATATTCTATATGGATATTACATATCATTCCATTTATGTTGGTATGTGGAACATCACATAACTCCCCACGGTTTGAGAATTATGGCCTTACGAAGTTGGAGGACCCTCATATGTCATCTAGAAGCCCCAAAAGGTCAAAGTAGTCAAAGTGGTTTAATAGATTTTAAAAGGTATATAATAAAGTGAAGTAATGAGTGTATTATAATTCAAAGTGAATACAAAATAAATTATTTCAATAATAAATTTAATGGAGAAATTAGAAGTGGGTTAACCCTAAAATATGGAAAGTGGGGCCAAGTGACCTAGAAGATGTTTTTAAGGAAGTTACTTGGAGAGTATAAATAAGAGGCAAGGCTCTCTCATTTTAATCACACTTGAGAGTATTGAATATCTATAGGTTTCTGAGGTAACCAAGTATATCTAAGCCAAAATTATGAGGGAAGGTGAAGAAAAGAAGGCCAAAATGAAAGGAAGGATAAATTCTTTTGATGGTGCTTTCTAAGGTATGCTATTTATAGGTCATCTCACCATTTTCGCTATAACTTTTTTTATATAATGATTAAGACCGTGAAATTGCTATTCCATTGCAAAAACATATCCAATTATCTGTGGTAAACAATTCATCTTGTGGGTCATTGTATTTTTGGAGTTACATTCCGTGGAAAATAGGGTTTGTGGCTAGTCCTGAAACTAGTCAAAAATGGGTGTTTCGGGTAAAAATGCCATAACTTCTTCATAACAGATCCAAATTCAATGAAAACAAATGTTTTGGTTAGTGTACAGTATTTAGTATTCTTTGTAACATTTTCAGATCAATTCAATAAATATTCCGTGTGGGGCACGCTCTACAAGGTCGCTCTCTAGAATAAGACAGAATTCAGCAAGGTATGCCATTTTTGCTATAAATATTTTTCTGATAGATTCCAAGTAGTGACACCTGAAGGAATTGCACAAAACAAATTGAAGAACATTGTGTATCAGTTTCATATATTTATACATTACATGTACAAAGTTATGATTACTTCAAGTTAGGGTTGTTAACTAATCCAAAACTAGGCATGTGAGACTAAAGAAAAGTTTGATGAAAATGATAGTCTCTTGTTGTTGAAGTTAAGGAAGGTTTACAGGAATGTGATCATATACACCAGTTCTATTAAAGAGCTACAAATCAGATTTGGATGATCAAATTGATGAGGTCTTTTGGTTGAGGTACATGTTGAGTACATAGTTGAGACAAGTAGTTGATGAGTTGGCACATACATGAGGTGTATAGTTGATGATGTTGGTGCATATTGATGAGTCATAGTTTATGATTAGTTGAAACATGATTGGTGCATACTTGGTACATGGTTGGATGCAATTGTTTATGGTACAGGTTGATTACAGGTTATTTGGTATAGGTTGGTGCATGGTTGATGCACTTGTTTCATAGTACATGTTGATTACAGGTTGAGGTACAGGTTGATGCACGGTTGATTCATGGTTTAGATTTATTGGTACATGTTTACATCAGTATATCTCACAGTGACAGGTTGACAGTGGTTCCATCATTCTACTTCTACTTCAGGGTGGCAGGACGGGGCAAGGACAAGTGGTTGTAGCCACCTTCCGTTTGTAGCCGGAGAACATAGGGGGTTGTAGCCTCCTTCTGGTTGTAGCCAGAGAATTGGGGAGTTGGAGCTTCCCTCAGGTTGTAGCTTGAGAAACTAGGGGGTTGGAGCCTCCTTCTAGTTGCAGCTAGAAAACAAAGGAAGTTGGTGCTTCCAATGAATGTAATTCTTCAAGACATATAAGATAAATCATTATGTGGTTTTCCCCCGATTTAGGTTTCCACGTAAAACAAATGTTCATTGTGTATGTGTATGTTTATTCATTTGTTCATTGCTTATTTACTCTACAGTGATTGGATGATAATGCTTCATTGAGATAACACTTGGATTATATGGTTAAAAAGGATTAAATTGCTCTATTACTAATTCACCCCCCTCTCTCGGTAATCCAACATTTTTGTGCCCAAAAATCTGTACAATACGGTCTCACTATTGCTTCCGTAATTTTCCTCAATTTATGTGCTCATAAATATGTACAATACGGTATCACTATTGATGTTGTACTTTGTCTCGATTTCAGTGATCAGAAACTACCTTGGAATTTGTGCCACAATCTGCTCATGTGGTCTCACTCTCAGCTCGACTCTCTCAATCTCTTTTTCTCTCAAACTCTTGGAACGAATGAATGAGGAAGAAACTAAATATTCGTGACTTTTCATTGTCCCTCGCAAAATTCCAAAAGTCACATTTAATTTTATCTCTCATAAAATTAATTTCTAGAGATCTCTTTCAGACACTTTCTCACCCCTAGGTGCCTAGGTGATGAGAAACACTTGTCCTTGGTACTTTTATTTAATTATTTTAACACTCCMTCTTACCGAGGAAAGTGYTCCTCACCACCTCAAGATTATCTTTGAAAGGCACAAACTTTCCTTTCCTCGAATATTTTGTGAGGATGTTCGCCATCTTCTCATCAGTGGAAACATATTGTAGCTCAATTGCTCCTCTCTGAACATGGTCTCAGATGAAGTGATATATAATCTCAATGTGTTTAGACCTTTCATGGAAAATTGGATTCTCATAGAGTTTAATGCAACTCTGATTATCACAGTAGATCATCGTGGGTCTCATCTCCACACCAAATAATCCAACTAGCAACTTGTGAAGCCAAATTTCCTCACAACTAGCCTGACTAGCTGCCATGTACTTAGCCTCGGCAAAACTCAAAGCCACAGACTTTTCTTCCAACTGAACCAAGACACTACTACTAATCCCAATCCAAAGCAACAACATGAGGTACTCTTCGTGTCACTGACACATCCTGTCCAATCTAAATCTGAATAGCCAATCAACCGAACTCCATCCCCTCTCTCATAGTTCAGGCCAAAATCCACCGTACCCTTAAGGTACCTGAGCACATGTTTTGTTGCAATCCAATGTACTCTCTGAGGCTCCACCATAAACTGACTGAGAGAATTAACAACAAAACAAATATTTGGTCTTATGTTGACTAGATACATCAACAAACCAATCAACTGGTGATACAACGTGGGATCAACCAACTCTATCTCAGAAGAATGTAGCTTCTTCTAGTTGGTTTTCATAGGTCTGGACATGGGTCTACAATCATCCATTCATAATCTCCTCAGAATCTCATCCACATATCTACCCTATCCTAGAAAGATATGTCCATCCTCCTGCCAAAACTCCAACCCCAAGAAGTAGTGCATTAGCCCAATGTATTTCATCTTGAATTCTAAAGCCAGGCTCTCCTTGAAACCAGCTATGAGTCTCTCAGCCCCTGTAATAAAGAGATCATCCACATATAGCACAAGAATGAGAGGATCACCTCCAACCACAATGAAGTACAGGTTGGGATCTACCTCACTCTTCATGAAACCCATATGTTGCAAGTATGTGTCTATCCTGGAGTACCAAGCTCTAGGATCTTACTTCAGCCCATACAAGGCCTTATTCAGTATGCATACATGAGAATCACTCCCATACCTCAAATCCACGTGGCTGCTCAATATAAACCTCCTCCTCAATGAGACCATTCAGAAATGTGGTCTTCACATCCATATGATGGATTTTCCAACCCATATTTGATGCAATGGAGATCACTTTCCTAATCGAGATGTATCTAGCTATTGGAGAAAAGGTCTCATCATAATCAACTCCCTCTACCTGTGAGAATCCCTGAGCCATGAACCGAGCCTTGTACTTCTCAATTCTGTCATTAGCATCATACTTGATTTTGTACAGCCACTTGGAAGTCACCGTTGACTTCCCCTCAGGTCTAGGAACCACCTCCCAAACATCATTATTCATGATGGAATTGTACTCTTCCATCATGGCATCTCTCCAAACCTCCCGATCAATTGCCTTCTCAAAGGTGGAAGTCTTAGACTCTCTAATGTTTCTCACCATCGCAAGATAGTTGCAAAACCTCTCTGGAGTTTTACTCTCCCTCACAGCATGCCTGTGATTCCCCACTGGACCTTGTGCCTCCCTCAAAGTGTCTTGAAGCCACTTGGACTTCCTCCTCTCTAAAGTAGTGTCCCATGCAGGGGACTTGTTAGAAAAACAGGACCATGGAGCAATAAAATAAAAAAAAATGTGGAGACAAAACACAGAAGATACACAATACAATAGAGACACAGATTTATGTGGTTCCCCCAGTGTGGGCTACGTCCACCAGAGAAATTTCCAGGTCCTTCCTTTATTATTATCCAGCATATGAAGGGATACAACCTACAGCAAACCCGTTGTAACTTCCTCTTCTTTCTCTCACAGTCTCCTATCTCAGAATACAATATTCACAATCAACATAGCCACAATACACTTCCCTCATAAAAGAGGGTTTCCTACTAGGGCAAAAAACCCTAACATAATCTCTACCATTAGATCTACGACCTTATAATGAACGGTCTAGATTTACAATGAAATTACAATAAACATTTACAAGGCAATTTTTCCTTCGGGGGCTTCACCCCCGAATCCCTGCTGGGGGCCCGCTTGCCCCCAAACCCCCCGGATCCCACAGAGGGGGTACCCCCCTCTGCACTCCCCTGCATGGAAGAGTGTACATACTTCTGGGGTGTAAATACTTCATGGGGTTTAAACACGGCTAAAAGCAAGGACCTCTGAATTAGGAAGATAATCAAGCTCCACAACCAACAATCTCCCACTTGGAGACTGATCTCAACAACTCCACTGTTGTTGTATATGCTGGACTCTGAACCTTCTTGGACCTGGAAAATTTCTCATCTTCAGCTTCATTCTTGAAGACCAACTGAAACTAAGCAGGAACTCAGTTTCTCCCTGGTTACTCCCTTTGTTAACATGTCTGCAGGATTATGGCTAGTGTGTATCTTTTCCAACTTCAAATGTCCATCTTCCAAGGCAGATCGTATGAAGTGGTACCTCAACTCTATATGCTTAGTCTTCGAATGGAAGGTTGAGTTCTTTGCAAGGTGAATGGCACTCTGACTGTCATAGTACAACCTGTTGTTCTCCTGCTTCTTTCCCAATTCCTCCATAAACCTCTGTAACCAAATCATCTCTTTACTAGCCTCTGTAGCAGAAACATACTCTGCCTCTGTTGTTGAAAGTGAAACAATCTTTTTTCAGTTTTGAAATCCAACTTACTGTTGTTCCAACTATAGTAAAAACATACCATGTGGTGCTCCTCCTGCTGTCTTTATCACCTGCCATATATGAATCAACATATCCCTGTAGAAAAGTGTCTGAACCTCCAAAACATAATGCATGAGTAGTATTACCTCTCAAATACCTAAGAATCCACTTTACTTCCTCCCAATGTTCTTTACCTGGATTGTTCATATACTTGCTCACAACTCCCACTGCATGTGCAATATCTCGTCTTGTGCAAACCATTGCATACATCAAGCTGCCAACTGTTGATGAATAAGGGACCCTGGACATGTATTTTATCTCTTCCTATGTCTTGGGACACATTTCCTTAGTTAATTTGAAATGGCTGGCCAAAGGTGTACTAACTGGTTTTTCATTCTGCATTCTAAACCTCTCCAACACCTTCTCTGTGTACTCACCCTGAGACGATGTCAATTTGCGATTTTTTCCTGTCTCTTGTTATTCTCATGCCAAGGATTTTCTTTGCGGCACCCAAATCCTTCATCGCAAATAAATTGGATAATTTATTCTTGAGCACATTTATATCCTGCATATTAGACCCTGCAACAAGCATGTCATCTACATACAATAGCAAGATAATAAAGCTTCCATTTTCTAGTTTTTTAAAATAAACACAGTAATTAGAATGACATCCACTATAACCCTGTTCTGTCATAAACCTATCAAACTTCAAATACCACTGCCTTGGAGCTTGCTTTAGGCCATACAAGCTCTTATTCAACTTGCATACCAAATTCTTCTTCCCTTTGACCTCATACCCCTATGGCTGCTGCATATAAATCTCTTCCTCCAAATATCCATGGAGAAAAGTTGTTTTTACATCTAAATGTTCAAGATGCAAATCTTTTACTGCCACAAGACTTAAAATAGTCCTAATTGAAGTCATTTTAACAACAGGAGAAAATGTTTCATCAAAATCTATACATTTCTTTTGTGCAAACCCCTTTACAACAAGTCTAGCCTTGTACCGCTTTTCTCCTCCATCTTCTTCCTTCAACTTGTAAACCCATTTATTCCGCAATGCTCTTTTTCCCACAGGAAACTGAACCAAGTCCCAAGTTTGGTTATTTGCCAAGGCATCCATTTCCTCTTTCATGCCTTTCTCCCACTTCTTTTTGGTGTCTACCTGCATTGCCTCTTCATAACATTCTGGTTCACCAAAATCAGTCAACAATAAATAATACAATGAAGGAGAGTATCATTCAAGGGGTATACTTAACCTGGTAGATCTTCTAACAACACTTGCAGGTGTTTGAGGTACCTGCTGCTCCTATTGTTGTACATTTTGATTTTCTAGTTCCTTTGGAATTTCTTTTTTAGTGATCTCATCAAACACTATGTATTCTTGTTTTTCTTTTTCCTGTTTCTTTCCCTACAACTGATCTTTGTACATGACCTTCTCATTGAATATAACATATATAATCCTAATGATTTTGTTATTTTCATAATCCCATAAGCGATAACCAAAATCATTAACACCATATCCAATAAAGGTACACTTCTTGGGTTTTGCCTCAAGCTTTGTTCTATTTTCTTTATCAATATGGACAAATGCTTCACAACCGAAAGTTTTCAAAAAAGAATAGTTTACCTTTTTTCCTGTCCATTCCTCCTCTGGAATTCTACCATCCAAAGAGCTTGAAGGTCCTCTGTTTATTAAGTAAACAGCAGTATCTACAGCATCTACCCAGAACTATAAGGGAAAATCGGCATGCAATCTCATACTCCTTGCACGCTCCATGATTGTCCTGTTCATTCTTTCTAACACACCATTTTCTTGTGGTGTTCTTGCAACTGTCTTCTCTCTACGAATCCCATGGTATGAACAGTAATCATCAAACTCCTTGCTGCAATATTCACCTCCATTATCTGATCTGAGACACTTCAACTTTTTTCCTGTCTCATTCTCAACCAAAGCTTTCCATTTCTTAAAAGTATCAAAAACATCATATTTTTGTCGAATGCAATAAACCCAAGTTTTTCTAGTTGCATCATCAATAAA
>JASDQU010680624.1:47264-65264 GCA_032191745.1 Picea mariana
AAATGCGGAAACAAAACACGGAAGATACACAATACAATAGAGACACAGATTTACGTGGTTCACCCAGTGTGGGCTACGTCCACCAGAGAAATTGTCAGGTCCTTCCTTTATCATTATCCAGCATATGAAGGGATACAACCTACAACAAACCTGCTGTAACTTCCTCTTATTTCTCTCACAGTCTCCTATCTCATAATACAATATTCACAATCAAAATAGCCACAATACATTTCCCTCATAAAAGAGGGTTGCCTTCTAGGGCAAAAAACCCTAACATAATCTCTACCGTTAGATCTATGACCTTATAATGAATGGTCCAGATTTACAATGAAATTACAATAAACATTTACAAGGCAATTTTTCCTTCGGGGGCTTTGCCCCTGAACCCTCACTAGGGACCCTCTTGCCCCCAGACCCCCCATCCGAGGGGATAGCCCCCCTGGACCCCGCAGAGGGGGTACCCCCCCTCTGCACTCCCCCGCGTGGAAGAGTGTACATACTTCTGGGGTGTAAATACTTCATGGGGTTTAAACATGGCTGAAAGCAAGGACCTCTGAATCAAGAAGATAATCAGGCTCCACAACCAATAGGACTCTCCCTGCTCAACCCCATCACTTGAAGACTATGAACCTAAACTAGAATCTGGAGAACTCGATCCTTAAATATGTGGACCAGTAACATGTGGTCCAATCGTCACCGAAACTAGTGGACCTGAACTCTGTGTCACTGAGGTCTCTTGTGGACTCACCTAAATATTAGGCGATGACTGCTCACCCCTCTCAGTCCCTCATGACTTCCTAAATGTTCCATCCTCCTCAAATCTCACATCCCTTCTCAAAATTGTCTTCCTCAAGGAAGGGATGTATATGTTGAAATACTTTGAAGTCTCACTATACCCAACAAAGATCCCCTTCTTTGTCGTGGGTTCTAGTTTTGTCCTCTTCCCATAAGGGACATGTGAATATGTAAGGCACCCAAAAATCCTAAGGTTCCCAACATCAGGCTTCTTTGTAGAGAAAGCCTCCTCAAGAGTCGTATCCCCCAAGACTCTATGTGGACTCCTATTCTGCAGATAAATTTCAATGTTGTAAGCCTCAACTCAAAGA
Source organism: Picea mariana (assembly GCA_032191745.1). Taxonomy (NCBI): domain Eukaryota; kingdom Viridiplantae; phylum Streptophyta; class Pinopsida; order Pinales; family Pinaceae; genus Picea; species Picea mariana. Next base: position 48,371 of record JASDQU010680624.1, read on the forward strand.
AAAAGTGATAGTCCCTGATCATGTAACATGGCTCTCGCAACCCCAACAATAGCCTTATTCTTCTGCTCAGCCACCCCATTCTGTTGTGGGGTGTATGGAACTGTCAACTCTCTCTTGATGCCTTCTCGAGCACAAAATTCACTGAACTCATTGGAGGTATACTCACTCCCATTATCAGATCTCAACACTCTGATTTTCCTCCCTGTCTAGTTATCCACAAGAGCTTTGAACTCTTGGAACTGCTAGAAGACATGTCCTTTGGTCTTCATGAAGAAAATCCAATACTTTCGTGAGAATTCATCAATGAAAGAGACATAATACAATAACCCATTCAAATATGCAGAAGACATAGGACCACACACATCAATATGAATCAAATCAAGGATACCAGTTGCTCTACTATCACTGATTGGAAAATAGGTCTTGGTTTACTTCCCAAGAGAACACCCCTTGCACACCTCCTGGTGCTCTGTACTAAACTCTAGAACTCCAGAGACAATCTCTCTCAAGATCCTCAGTGCCCCATCATGCAAGTGGGCCATCCTCCTATGCCATAACTCACAAAGGTCACTGGTGTTGGTGCCATGAAATAATGCTCTCGAAGGCTGAAACATGAGCTTGTAAAACTTCTCATGTTGAATACCAATCACTTTGGCCAAAGTGACTGGAGATCCCTTATGATACAAGAGCACCTACCCATCACAGAATAATACCTCATACTCCCTATCCTCAATAGTGTAAATTGACACCAAGTTCTTCTTCAGTCCCGAAACATATAGGAAATCTCTCAACAACATGGGAGGTAGAGACTCCCTCTGAAATGATACAGTCCCACACCCAACTTCTCTGACCACTTAGTCATCTCCAAGTACCACCTCGTGGTCTCCAATCACTGCAAACTCAGTAAAGTACTCATGAACTCATGTCATATGGTGGGAGGCACCACTGTCAATGTACCAAATACAAGTGGAAGACGCTCTAGATGAGAGGCAAGTAGTCAAATAATACTCCTTGTCGAACCTGTAAGTAAACTCCTCCACCTCCATTGAAGATTCAACCTGTTTCTTCTTCTTGTTAGGGCATTGTCCAACATAGTTCCCAAACTGATGGCAAGCAAAGCACTTGACTTTGCTCATGTATTTCTTCCCTTCACCTTTCTTCTTGTTCCCTCCATTGGAACCCTTCTTGGACCTATTCTTTCCTTTAGCTACAAGAGCCACATTCTCCTCCTCATTACCAGTGGATGAACTACCAAGCACATATCCTCTCTGAGTTTCCTCCTGAATGAAGTCATCCCAAAGACAATCCCACTTGGGAAGATCCTCCCTTGCCATAATTCCCTCAATGAAGACAGTCCATTGTTTGGTCAACCCATTCAAAGCAGTCCTCACAAGTTCACTGTCAGAAAAAACCTCTCCAACAGCTCCAAGCTCATCCCTTCCTTGAGTAATTTTAGTAAGGTATGTGGTGACATTTTCAAATTTGGTCATCTTGATGCCCTTCAGTTTCTCCCTCAACACCATCTTCTTATTTTCAGTGGAACTCTGGTAAATCTTGGTTAAGGATTCCCACATCGTGTAGGCATTGGATTTCTCGGTCACATGTGGAATCACATGGTCCTTGATGGCATCAAGGATAATTATTTTGGCCTTGATATTCTTCTTGGTGTAGGCTTCCAAAAGAGTAGCATCTGTAGGCACAATCACAAGACTCATTTTTGTGTTCTCCACAATATCCCACAACTCATTTTCCTGCAGTATCAGTGTGATTCTCTCTTTCCATGGGCTGAAATTAACATCCCCGTCCAATTTGTCCTTAACCCTCAAACCGGTGGCCATGACCCTCTCAACTGAAATTTAAGTCCAACAAAAAAAATCTTCCAAGTTGTTGAGGAAAAGATATGAAATAATCTTACTCAAGCATTTTCAGATCTTCCTTGGCTAAGGAAAGATAGACAGGAATATCACCCTATGTTTATAGCCTCAAAATTTTCTTCTTAATCCACAAGTATTAATTACAAGGGCTTAGGTTGGGTTTTTTTAAATAGAAGATTTCTATAAAATTCAACATTTTTATATAATTTTTTGAATATAACAGATGCAAAAGTAAATTTGGAGACAAAAGCAAAAATACCAAGTAACATATTAACACAGATGAGACAGAATAACAATCGCTTATTGCATTCCAATAAATAAAAAGAATCATTCTCTTTACAAAAATCCCTGAGGGAGTTTGGACCAAAGTCAAACTTAGATGTCCCCGATGAAAACCATACACAAGGACTTCTGACATAAAGTAAAAAACTAAACTTTAAAATTTGGATCAACTTGCCACAGATTGTTTCCCACTCGACTCTGCACAATATCCTTTATCAGTCATAAAATTTAATGCATAAATAGACAAGTCTACATAGGCTATCAAAGATAGATCAACACCTCTGAAAACAAGTGTCTGAATGATGTAATTCAACTTTGAATCTTGTTGTCTACAATAGGACACTGTTGTCATAAAAGAGAATTAGGATTTTAATGAATTAAAGAATGAATGAAAATTGAACTAGAACTATCTCAATAAAACTCAAGAGTAAACCTTAGTATGCTTTATCCTTCTATTCTCCCCTTGTTCTTCCTCCTCATTTTGTTTCTATGCATCTCAAATTAGTTGAAGTAGTTCAACTACTTCTTTTAGTTAAGTTAGCTAAAAGCTCAACTAACTTTTAGTTAGGGGAAGAATTAATATAATAATAATAATAAGGTTCTTTTAATAAACAACAACTAGTAGGTGGGACACCTTGTGACTTCCTTTAGTTCCTTAAAAAAATAAACATAACTGGTCAATCAATCAAACACATCCCTCCTTGTGGCTCCCATAATCATTCTCATAATTTAAAAATTAAATATCAATGATATTTTAAACCATATCCAAACATACAATATCCAAAATATCCAAAAATAGTATGTTGTCTGAAAACTTCAGCAGTCAACTATTCTCAACAAACCAATAATAAAATATACTCAAAAACCATATTTTCCACTTTGGGAGGAAATTTTTCCTTTGTTGTTGATGTCTCCTTTTGACTTTCCTCAATTAGCCTTAGGCTGTGTGGAGCCTTGAGGCTTGATCTCACTGATGAAATGAGAACAATCATCTCTCAAGTGCATGCGGGATGAAACAGATTTGGTTGAATCACTTGAGGGAGAGGAGGGAGCAGCAACAACTTTTCCTTTGTCATGTATGTGGTGGGCTTCGGTTTTGAGTCTTTTGCTTCCGTGGGAGGAATGCACAGGTGAGTGTGCAGGGGAAATTTGGACATTTAGGTTAACCGGTGGAGGAGGGGCAGGTAGAGACAAATTGGGCCATCCACGATGTTGGGAGACTGTTGGGTGAACAATCTCATGTCATCCGTCAATCTCAAGGACTTCAGGTTGCAAGGTAACATGAGGGGGGACAAGGATACCAGGGACATGTTGGGGTTGGAAGAGGGGGCTTTCTGGACTAGGTTAGACTACCCCTTGTCCAATCCAATTGAAAAATCCATCTTGGAAGAGATGGTTTAACTCTTGTGGATCTGCATCGAAATGTATCGAGAATCTTGGCCTTCTAGGCCCTCTGTTCCAATTCCCTATGTCCCTATTATTTCATCCATGGATTCCTCTGCTAAATAAGCTCATCATGTATGCAACGTTTATTAGCAACTAGCTTCTTAAACAAACCATACATGACATATCTTAATATGAAACAAAGTTTGGCTCAACAATCACATTAAACCCATGCAATCCAATCCATAAAATTCATTTAATAATTTTCAATGAGCAAGGAATGAATTAGGGTTCTGGGATATCTGAGGGGTTGTATTGAGCGGAAAAGTGATAAAATGAAAAGGATTAAGAATTGGTTGTGCAACAATAAAAAAATCATATCAATTGTGATCCATCTCTGTGTTATTTCTTAATCGATGTAATACAAAGTTTTTAAATTTAATTTTAACTACGGGGCATGCAAAATGAATCTGGGATCATGAGGGGATTTGTATTGAGAGAAAAAGTGAGAAAACAATAGGGGATTTAATGGATAATGTTCATAAAACAAATTAAATAATCAACAATCATAACTTTGTATTAAAATCAATCCACAAAGCACCAGCATTCATTGTTTATCAACTATATACCAAACTGCATGTTGTTTCAATAATTAAATTTCCCAGAATTATTTAATTCATAACAGTCTGTGCCATCATAACTTAATAAAAGAAAAACTTTTCATTCAACAGTCTTGTTTACCAAAATGTTGATCTCTTCCTTCTTTTCTTTTTTTTAAGAATAATCAAAACATGCACAACAATATGCTCAACATCTATCCCCAATAATCCATAATGCACCATGATGACAATCAACATTCATTGTTTACCAATCAACAATCAGGCCCAATTAAAATATACACAGGTCTATTTTCAAAACATGAACAGACTTCAAAATATGCTTGATTGCACACAAGTCTTCCTCATATCAATCGATAAAATCTTGCAATGAAACAATAGTCAACCAAAACATAAACCCCGAGCCTTATCTCTGTGGGTGTAACTTCCTTTAAGACAATTGGTAGTTTGTATGATGATTCCAATATAACCAATCATATATGAGCGAACAGAACTCTATTGACACACAAACATCATTTTTAAACTTGCCAGAACCCTGATCGGGCTTAGTAAAATTCACATAGGTGTTTCCATATGCAATCAAGACCATGTTGGTTAAAACACAGTGACCGAAACCAATCGAATAGGAAGAAAACCCTAGATTGTATGCAACTTCCCGTTTCATTTTTATTCAACCATTTTTTCTATACAAGGACAAGACAGAGACTCAATGAGAGAGCATGTGTCTTAAAGATTTCCATTATCATTTACTTAACTGAGAACCAATACTTGACAACCCAGAAGGTGCCTGAGGAGAGAAAAGACAAGTTGGAGTCTAAATCAGGCTTTGTCAAAATCAAATGCAAGGAGGCAATAAGATCTCGTTCATCTTTTAAACAAAAACACAGAGCGTTGACAGTCTTCCAAGACTCACATCAACCAAAGGAAAAAATACATTTCGAACAAGATGCAACAGTGAGTCATACAATATTTACTTATCACTCCAATTCTTGGTAACAGAACCAATAGTTAACACCCGAGGAGATCAAAGACAATGAGACTAAAATAACCCAATGCACACAGTGCGTTTAACACTTGCAAAGAAGAGGTGAGGGTTAACTTAACAGAGGTGGTTATTAAAAAAAACACAGAGATATAACATCCCTCTCCAACCCTTAAGAGCCGAACAATTTGACAGCAACGACAGTGAGAACACACACATCCTTTTGACAGAACGCCAAGATACACCATGTATCAATCCAATACCCACACAGGCCTGTGTTAATTTTCGGGGCCAACAAAGACTGGATCTTTGGGATACTTTAGTGAAAAGACAGTAAGAATGGGCCACCAACCACAACTCGGGGTTTGAAGAAAAGAGCACAACGACTGTTGACAACTTCTCTGCGACTGGGTGAGGGTTACCACAACGGCTGAGAGGAAACAAGTTAACGGACAGTGATACACATAAAAACAAAAAACCTCAATCATTAACCCAGAGCCAATTCGCGCCACCGTTATTATTATTCCACAGAGACTCATCATACAATTCATACTGACCAAGCAACCACCAACACGTAACTTAATAACACCCATTTCTTTGATTATAATTGCCAACAATTTACACTCATCATAGAGAGCCATAACACACATCTACATAGTCGAAATTCTCAAGAACACACAAAATCCAAGTAACATTGATCCATTATTTGGTTCATACAACAAAGAATCATCATGGATGGAGAGAAAAATAATCATACATGTGGGGAAAATGCTTAAATGGCAAGTTGGTCGAGCCTTCCTTCTTCCAAGAGACTGAAAATGCAGAGCTTCGCAACCAACAAAGCGAAATTGAAACAATGGAGCAATGCTAGGGTGACGGACAATAGGGGAAGTATGGAGTGACGTGCAATAAATGCACGTCACTTCCATCACCTAGCCCCATTCAATTCGAAGTACGAGACAACAAAATAAACATAACATTCACCAATAATCAAACCATATAACCAATGTGTATTCAATGCCAATCCATCATGAGATCTGAGATGATATACATTGCATAGTGCGCCACCCAATACAGTTTACACGTTAACCCTTGCCATAACTCCAAGCAATAATACATATTAACAATGTTATATGCACCTCCATTAAAATCTAATGAAATTTGCATAGTCCACTAACCAAACAAGTAGCATAAATGTTAGGACTAACACTAATATCCCTTAACTTTTCCATTCGAACTTGCATATAGTATTCTATTATAGCTCAAATATATAACTTCTTTCCCTTTGTTACAGTTTAGGATATTTTCATAGGTTTTGATCATGCTACTATTAAAATATCCCTTGCATATATATGGTTAGGTAATAGATCATAAGAATTAGTAGCATAGCAACTATAAATATCATGCTTCTCATAACCATAAAATTGTTCTGTGTCACAAAAAGCATTCCATAAAAATGCATCATCCACCTATTATCACGTCAAATGAAACCAAGATTGCATCGTCAAAAATGTAGGACTGTGTAGGAAGCACCAAAAATAGCAGCAAAAGATGTGTAATATGTCTATCCTTGCGCCTCTAGTCTACAAGGGGGTCCCACCTAGTAGTATTATATTATTAGCATAGTTAAATAATAGTTCTTTTAGCAATACTTTGTGGCAGAATTCATTGTTACAATTTTAATCGTTAACACAAGTGAAGTACCTCCTCTTCTCAGAAAAATCTTTAACTTTAATGGCTGAAATATTTTTGTTCTTCTTCTCTAACCAGCTCTGATACCATGTAAAACTTTCAGACCCCAACCCGGTTTCAAGTCTCACTGAGACACAGAGTTAAATTCCCAACCCACGTTGCACATTTACTGCTGCAAATTAGTAATCATGAAATTAAATGCTCAGAACTGAAACACAAGAAGTTTGCTACAACACTTTTGTTGGTTTTTCTTCATATGAGATATGAGAGATATTCGATATATTATTACAATGATGAGTGTTCTATATATAGGGAACATAAGGTGACCATCAATGAAAGGATGCGTCCCTTGAATAATCAATAACTATTTGTTATTATTATTTACTTATTATATACTATAGTTAATAATCAATTAATAATTATATTATTAATTATTATCTTTAGAGAATGTCTTCCCAATGTTGTCCAAACATCAACACTCCCTCTCAACGAGGGAGACATTCTGCAACATGCCACTCTTGTCTTTGAAGTATTCAAACTTCCCCTAGACTCATGACACTCATCTTTCAGTCTTAGGAGACATCTCTCTCCCACATGAACTAAGAGGAAACTCCTTCCGCGACTCTCCCTCTGAGCCAATTAAATCTCTCTAAGATTAGGATCACTTTGGGTCCGCATGTAAAAGCATATAACATCTTGAGTCTTTATCATTCCTTGTCAAATCACCATGACTAGGACAAAGACTATACCAAGATCTTTCACCACAGGCACACACCTACGAGTGAATGTCGTCTTGATGCTAACTGACACTTGGAAAGCACTTCAAGCACCTCGAGTCCATATTATTCCTTGTCATGATCAAGGAAGTACTACGTATGGGCCCATTTATCACAAGTGCACCTTTGTGATAAATGTATCCTATCTCCCTTGGTCTGCAGCCCAATCTAGGAGAAGTTATGCCCGATGTTGAAACATCAACACTCCCTCTTACCTAGGGAGGTGTCTTTCCATAGTAGTACACAACTACTATCCAGAGACACGCAGTCTCTACCAGTGGTTCAAAACCACCATAGTAGAAAAAGATTTGTCACACATGGCACTCTCATGTAGACTTCTAGAGGCTACTCCCTCTAGGAACACTTAGGGTCAACTCCCTTGACATGTCCTCATGTTCTCTAAACATGGGACGATGGGCTTTCACCACAGGCACACACCTATGAGTGAATGTCATCTTGATGCTAACTAATGCTTGGAAATCACTTCAAGCACCTCGAGTCCATATTATTCCTTGTCATGATCAAGGAAGGACTACGTCTGGGCCCATTTATCACAAGTGCACCTTTGTGATAAATGTATCCTATCTCCCTTGGTTTGCAGCCCAATCTAGGAGAAGTTGTGCCCGATGTTGAAACATAAACACTCCCTCTTACCTAGGGAGGTGTCTTTCCATAGTAGTACACAAATAATATCTAGAGACACGCAGTCTCTACTAGTGGTTCAAAACCACCATAGTAGCAAAATATTTGTCACGCATGGCACTCCCATGTGGACTTCTAGAGGCTACTCCCTCTAGGAACACTTAGGTTCAACTCCCCATAGTGTGAGACATCAAGGTTCAACTCCCTTGACATGTCCTCATGTTCTCTGAACATGGGACGATGGGCTATAAGCCCAAATGTACTTATTCCTTCTCGAATAAGTGTTCCACTTATCCCTTCTTGAATAAGTGTCCTCACAAATCAACTCAAATCAATTCATATAGGAGTACGATCTGGAGAAATTTTGTCACACATGGCACTCATGTGGACTTCTAGAGGCTACACCCTCTAGAAACACTAGGGTCAACTCCCATAGTGTATGACGTCAAGGGTCAACTCCCTTGACATGTCCTCATGTTCTCTCCACATATGATGTTGGGTTATAATCCCAAATACACTTATTCCTTCTCGAATAAGTGTTCCACTTATCCCTTTTCAGATAAGTGTCCTCACAGATCAACTCAACTCAATTCACAGTGAAGTACGATCTGGAGAAAGTTTGTCACACATGGCACTCCATGTGGACTTCTAGAGGCTACACCCTCTAGAAACACTAGGGTCAACTCCCATAGTGTATGACATCAAGGGTTAACTCCCTTGACATGTCCTCATGTGCTCTCCACATGGGACGTTGGGTTAGAAGCCCAACCACACTTATCCCTTCTCGGATAGGTGCCCCACTTATCCCTTCTCAGATAGGTGCCCCACTTATCCCTTCTCGGATAAGTCTCATCACAGATCAAATCAACTCAGTCACATAGGAGAACGATCTGGAGAATGTATCAGGAAGCTGCAAACATAAACACTCACTCTCGACAAGGGAGGCATTCTTTGCCACACCAAGTCTATCACAGAAGTACTTAAAATTCATCCTGGTTTGGTAAGAACATCAACAACCTGCTCATTTGTAGGAAGGTATTGCATCAATACTTCCTTCCTCTGCACCATGTCTCGGATGAAATTGTACTTGATCTCAATGTGATTCGATTTGCCATGAAACACTGGATTATCAAAGATCTTCACACAACTTTGGTTACCATAATGAATAATGGTGGAATCCAGCACATCTTCAGATAGATCTGCAAGGATCTTGTGAAGCCACACTGCTTCACAGACTGTCATACTTAATGCAGTGTATTATGCTTTTGTTGTGCTCAACGCCACAGAAGTTCATTTCCTGCTACACCAAGAAACCATGAAATATCCCAAAGTGAAGCAACACATGAAGGTGCTCTTTCTATCCACTGTGCTCCCTGCCCAATCAGAGTCAATAAATTCCTACCATATTATATAAATACTGGAATTATATCTCAGGCCATGTCGAATTGTGCCTCGCAAGTATCTCAACACATGCTTCACAACAATCTAGTGTGTCTATCTTAGTTGGCTCATAAATTGGCTAAGTGCACTCACCGCATAGAAAATATTTGGTCTAGTGTTAACCAGATACATCAATGATCCAATCAGTTGTATGTACAGGGTCAGATCAATATCATTGGAATCGGAAGAAGACACACATATTTTCTTCATATTTTTCACCATAGTTGTAGCCATGCGTTTCAAGTTTAATAGCTCAAACTTCTTCAATTTCTCAATTGTGTACTTCCCCTGATTCAAGAAGATCTCATCAGTTCATTGCCACACCTCTAGTCCCAAGAAGTAGTGAATCATACCAAGGTCCTTCATCTCGAACTCAAAGTCCAATGCATACTTTCATTCAATAATAAAGCTCTGTGTACCTATGAGGAATAAATCATCAACGTAGAGGACCAAAATCAGGGCCTCACCATTAACAGTTTTGTAGTACATGTTGGGATCAAGAACACTTTTGGTGAAGCCCAAACTCATCAGGTGTCCATCAATCCTCGCATACCAAGCTCGAGGTGCCTGCTTGACTCCATACAGGGCCTCAATCAAACTACACACATGAGACTCCTTCTCATGTATGACGAAACCATCTGGTTGCTCGATGTATATTTCTTCCCCAATCTCTCCATTGATAAAGGTTGTCTTCACATCCATTTGATGTAGTTTCCAATCCATGGATGTTGCGAGGGAAATAATCATTCGAATAGAAGTTTATCGAGCAACAGGAGAAAATGTATCCTCATAATCTATTCCCTCCACATGAGAGAATCTTCTAGCAACAAAACTTGCTTTGTGCTTCTCGATGCTTCCGTCGGCTATATGTTTGATCTTATAGATCCATTTGGAATTCACTACAGACTTCCTTTCAGGTCTCAGAACAATATACCATGCATCATTCTTCATGATGGACTGATGCTCCTGCATCATGGCATCTCTCCATACTAGATGCCTACTCATAACAGGAAGGATTGGAATCAATGATGTGGTGCATAGCTACAATAGAGAACGAATATCTCTGAGATCTCTTTCTCTCTCGAAAGGTACCATGAGGATTTGCATGTCCTTCTGCCTCCTGCAGAGTCTGACGATCCCATGCAAGTATCTTTTGACCTACTGTAATATCTCTGGAAACATTAAGTGGAGCAACAAGATCAACGTGATCAATTTGATCAATAGGCGATGTCTCCCTCTGAATTGTTGGAGCGTGAGGGGGAGAAGGCACCATCTCTTCCTGTCTCTCGCTATCAATATCCATGTGAGATCCTATAGATCTCCTGAAGGATACCTCCTTGTTAAGGGTAACATTTCTTCTCACCTCAATATGTCTCTGACCAAGGATGTAGATCTAGTATTCCTTTGAAGACGCATTGTACCCCACAAATGTACCCTTTCTTCCTGAAGGATCTAACTTGGTCATTTTCTTCTTGGGTACATGAATGTATACTAGACACCCAAATATCTTAAGTGTCCAACTTCAGACTTGACTCCGATGAAGGCCTCCTCAGGAGTCATGTTCCTCAAAGTCTTGTGAGGACTTATGTTATGAACATACACTACAGTCATGGATGCCTCTGCCCACAGAAACATAGGTAAATGCTAATCATAGTAAGTAATCTTGGACCATACTTGATATATTGATATATTGAGGTTCCCTCATGAAACCAATGTCTCAAGCATATCGAGGTTCCCTTATGGAGCCAATGTCCCCCAAGGCATATGAAGGTTTCCTCATGAAACCAATGTCTTGGTTCCTTTATTTGACTTTCTAAGGCATGAGATATTGGTTCCTTCATCTATCCTGAGCAGCACTTCGTGGAGTTCAAAGCCGAGTTTACTGAATGGTCCTATGAAGAATGTATTACACATGCCTTTCCACATACCGGCTACGGCTATGTCCTAGTTGCCTAACATTGGACTTCGCTGACCAATGACGCCAGATTCACTGAGCACACGAATGTCATTGGACGTGTCGATGAGGCAGTGTAGGAGCGCAATGTTGCACGTCACAAATTCACCATGGCTAGCGTCGTTGAACTCTAAGGCAACCATGTTCTGCAAAAGCACTTCAGTCTGCATTTCTTGTACGTTGATCTACGGAAGGTAGAGCGTGCCCGAGTATGTGTAGAATCGTACCTCTACGCTGGAGGACGACTTGAATATAATACCTCCCTTTACCAAATCTGTCACACTGTATAACTTGAGAACATCACGTACCAGACAAAATCTTGATGGCCACTAAGGTAGTCTCCTCTAGAAAGCACAACACAGATGCATGGCTCAAATAAATTGTCAAATGGACCCCAAGCGGTCGGTCTTCCCAGTAGTCGTCCATTATTTGTGTTTGCACTAATGGCGAACTGGAGCACAATAGTTTGGAATTACTTGAACTCTGTGAGTTTGTGAAATTGCTCTACTTACATGCGGTGGGCCTCTCAAACCCATCGATTTTGCGAACAATAGCTAAATCCAAGCAAGCACTTGTTCTTTAAGTTATATTATTGGCATCATTGACCAGGATAAAATCACTCACCTTGCATGGTAGTGTCCTCTCTTTAAAGCCAAGGATTTGGCAACAATCTCTTGAACTCGAGGATTGAGTTGTTCATGTGGACGATTGAGTTGTTCAATGGTTTCAACGAGCCATTGGAAAGATAATTGATATTTTTATATGACGTAGAGGGTTGTACATTACCCCGCTACTATGTATCATAACAAGTTATCTCTCATTTTCCTGGGCCCTCCCGTGAGGGAGTCGATCCCATTCCCGCTCTGATACCATGTTGGTTTTTCTTCATATGAGATATGAGAGATATTCAATATATTATTACAATGATGAGTGTTCCATATATAGGGAACATAAGGTGACCATCCATGAAAGGATGCATCCCTTGAATAATCAATAACTATTTGTTATTATTATTTACTTATTATATACTATAGTTAATAATTATATTATTAATTATTATCTTTAGAGAATGTCTTCCCGATGTTGTCCAAACATCAACAACTTTAACCAGAAATAAATCACACACACAGAAAATTCAACACAGAGATTTGGTCTACAAATTCAGACCCTGGAAAAACCCACAAAGAGGAAAACCAGTGAGAGAGGGGAGGATTTTATTATTCATAGAAATGAGAGATAATTACAACAATCATCTTCAGTAATTTATACACACACTTATCTCATTTTCCGTGCATAAACTCAACATAGAAAATAGTGCCAAAATTGTTCCTCGATTTATGTGCCCAAAAATCCGTACAATATGGTCTCACTGTCGTTGTTGTACTTTGCCTCAATTTTTGTGCTCATAAATTTGTACAATACGGTCTCACTGTTGTTGTTGTACTTTGTCTTGATTTCAGTGCTCAGAAACTGCCTTGGAATTCATGCCACAATCTACTCATGTGGTCTCACTCCCAGCTCGACTCTCTCAAGCTCTTGCTCTCTCAAACTCTTGGAACGAATGAATGAGGGCGCCTTAGTCTCTAAGTAGACTTGGTGGAGGAAATTGAAGAGTCATGACTTTTCATTTTCCCTCACAAAATTCCAAAAGTCACATTTAATTTTATCTCTCATAAAATTAATTTCTAGAGACCTCTTTTGGACACTTTCTCACCCCTAGGCGCCTAGGTGATGAGAAACACTTATCCTGGGTACTTTTATTTAATTATTTTAACAGTTCATACATGAACATATACAGAATCACATGAAAGAAATAATTGTGTTTCACAATGACCTTCTTGCATGTTACTCAAACTCAATTACAAATGTCAAATTCGGCACCGTCTTGGAAAACCAAATCCAATGATTATAAACACTATATATTTCTTTACAAGATGCCCAAAGGCTCTCTTACAGCTCACAAATCCTAAATTTGTATAATTTTGGCTTACAAATGAGTGATAATATTGTCACCATCAACTTTGTCTCGGAAAACTGATTAAGATGACTATAAATACCCTATAACTCTCAAAAGACTACAAACTTGACTTCAAAAGGAAAATGAGCAAAGCTTTAGTACATGAGAATGTTGTGTTCAAAAAAACAAAAGAAATTTATGTAAAACAAAAAAATGTTGTGTGTAAAATGAGTTGGGGTGTGTGCCATTAAATAGGCCACCCCTCTTAACAAAATCCCAAAATTAATGGTAACGTATTACTAATTTTAGAAGGAATCCCACTAAATATGGAATATTGACATCATAATAAATATTTTAGTTATGGTTTGTTTGAACAAACCATATTCATGGCACATTTGTTAAATTTGTTGGAATGGGTGGAGGAGGTAGTGGGTTGCAACCCAACGATCCTCTCCTTTATTTGGGCCTTTTGTTATTTTGTTACAACATAACATATAAATAGTGTGTTGGTTATATAATATTAACTACTCCACGTGGGTTATATCTTTACTATATATAGTTTCAAATTTCCAGCGGTTTATAAAATGGGAAGGGGGTTATATGGTAGTGTTATTATATATATATATATATATATATATATATATATATATATATANCACATGTCAATACTCGGTTGGTCTACTTATGTGCCAAATGTTTAATTGTGATTGGACCATATCTATCACTTGTCATCATTTAACTACACCACCTGGAGGTATAATATGCTACAACAGCTGTCAATAATCATGTGTCACTTCACCTATATGGTGCCACTTTTCAATATTTGGAGCTTCCACTTGTCAACATGTGATCCTACCACGTGTTTCTCGCAGAGCCTGCCACATGTCTCTGCAGGGTTGACTTGAACTTTGACTACCCATAACTTTTGCATACAACATATGTTTCACGAATCGTTTGCGTCATTGGAAATTTGATGACATGATCTTCGTAATGATGCCATTTTCTAGAAGTTTTGAGATGATCAAATTTCGAGCATTTCTAATCCCTTATGGACCCTTATGAGAGTTTCGGGTCCTCCTAGACCCTAGTGAGTGTCTTTGGATCCTCCTGGATCAAAAGTGCATGTCGATGAGAATAAGAGTTAGAAGAAGAAAGATCTAGAATGATGTTGTTATTCTTCATTGTTACTTCTAAGGCTTCCATCTTCTTAAATCATTTAAACTCTCTATGACCATCTTGCTCACAAAAATTGTAAGGTCTATCAATCTTCTTTCCTTTTGACTTGGTTCCTTTGTCACTATTGAGAGTAGGAATTGGTTGAGAGGGTTTAGGACCCTTATTTTTTATGTTCTTGTGAGGATGTTTCTTCTCCGGATGCATGGGGCCTTGCTTCTATTGTTCTACTAAGGATTTGTTAGATGTACATGCAGTGCTGACCAATCCAAGGTGCAAGAGATTATATTATTTTGTAACTAGAGAATCACATAATGTTTGAAAAGAGGGCATTTTTTCAGTAGTCCCTTGACTAATAAGTGTTTCTATAGTGGAGTGAAAGTAGATACAAAAATAGAAAATGCATTTCCAAGCTTAGTAAGAATAATATATATGAGTTAATCATATTTATTTTTTACGCAACATTCTGCAAGTAAAATTATGACTATCTTGAGCTTTGAAAGAAAATCTTCAATTCAACTAAAATCATTAGGATTACAAAGCAATAGATTTTCAAGCTAGTGAACTCAAATCTAGTTGTGTTTATCAAACATGTTTTCTATATTTTTCCAAGATTCATTTGGGGTCTCACTCCTTTGAAGGTGAAATTGTAAATCACTAGAGATTGGCATTCTTATGAGTCCATGTATTGCATCACTTCTATTGTCCAATTCAACATTGTTTAGCGAATCAAGGGGGGCAACTTATGTTCCCAAGGTAACTTAGTAAAGTCCCTTTGTAGTAAATCCTCCATATAGGATTTCCATGAAAAGTAGTTTAAATTAGTAAGTAGGATCTCACTTGGATTGGCTAGATTATAGTATGAAGGTAATATATCTCCAAAAATTATAAATTGATTCTTTAGATAGAGAAAGCTTAGAAAAATGGCTAGTTAAAAAAAACATCATTGAAAATGAACTCCAGAGGATAGAGTTATGTATGTTTGAAGAAAGGACTAAAAGTTTAAAATGGTAAACAAGGTACCATGTGGTAGGTGGAGGTTGCCCACACGGAGATGGGTGCAAAATAAGGTCGCATAAAAGAGGTTTAAAAAAAACTTTAAAATATAATTATATACCTTTGGATTTGAGATAAATGATCATATCTTGGGCAAACAAAAACCTTTTCAACTAAAATGAAAAGAGTTTCCAACTAAAATTTATTCTCTAAGTGTACTAAGGTGTTTAATTTGTGTGGATATGCTTTATTTTCGAACATGGTATGAAGCTCCTATGAAGATCCACTCCTAATGTTGATTGATATCATGGACCTATGTCACTGACTGCAACCAATGACTTCTAGAATTTTGTTGTTTTTAATCATTTATGGGTTCAGTGAACCACTCCACTACAACAAAAACACCAATTATCAAAGACTTTTGTGAAACCACTTCTCCTTTCTCTATTTTTAGCAGAGGTTTCTAGTGTGTCAAGTGGGCAATCAAATTTTTTTTCATATGGTTTTTTTGGTGTACTTCAACCGTATTATTACATCAATGTGTTACCTTAATGCCCACATCGATACATAACCCTACCAAAAGCACTGAGGTAGATAAGCATATTCTATAAAATATATCAAACCTTTTTTCAATAAATCTGTGTTGATGCTCCCAATAGATTAAACAACACCAGTGTGTAACCATACCATGCACACCATGATAGATCTATAATTTTTCAAAACAAAATTATTGTTGATGCATCAAATAGATTTAATTGCATCAGTGTGTAACCCTGCGATTCACACCAAGTTAGGCTAAAACAAATTGTAATAAAATATCAATTTCTTTCAAAAAATCACTTTGGTGCTTCTAATACATTAACTCACGCTAATGCATAACACTACCAAACATACTGATGCAGGGTTAAAGAAATAAAAATATAATTGTTTTTCCATATACGCATACACTCACATGTGCATCACAATATAGGGTGCATCGCAATAGGGTAAAGCAAAAGAATTATTGAACCAAAGTTTCATTTCTAAATTCATTTTTTTTCAAAAAAAACTTTTCGATGCATCTTATATATTAACTTGCATCAGTTAATAACACTACCAAGTGAACCGATGTAAGTTTAAAAAAAAA
>JASDQU010680625.1:18196-37886 GCA_032191745.1 Picea mariana
GTATCCTCAAGGACAACTTGGTTATGGCACAAAATTCAATGAAATAACAAGCTGATCAATATAGATATGAATGTTCTTTTGTTGAAGGGGGTCAAGTGTTTCTTCACATACAACCTTATAAACATACATCACTCAAAGATAAAGTTTTCTAGAAGCCAACTCCCAAGTTCCATGGTCCCTTTCAGATCACTTAATTCATTGGCCAGGTTGCGTACAAGTTGGCTCTCCCAGCTCACTCCAAGATTCATCTAGTCTTTCATGTGTCCTATTTGAAGAAGGTTGTGGGATCAAATTGCAAAGTGCAGACTAACCTACTAGAAATTGATGTAGAAGGTTCCATTTGGCTCCAGCTAGAAGCAATATTAAATACCAGAGAGTGTTAGTTGCACCAGCGCATGATCATGGAAGTATTGATCCAGTGGAAATATATGCAACTAGAAGATGCCACATGAGAATTAACAATGATTCTAAAACAAATTCCTCACCTTCAGTCTTGAGAACAACACTGCTTTCGGAAGGGAGAGACATGTTAGGGTTCTACCCTAATCCCCTTACTTAATACTTTATTAATATATGACCGTTGAAAATATGATAAAAATGGTTAAAGGGAAAAGTAACTAAAGAATGAATTAAATTGAATATATTGATACAAATTAATAGAGAATGAGGGGGTAAATAAATTAGAATGAATGAATTATATAAATTTGGAATTTATAAATAGAGAATGAAGGGGTAAATAAATTAAAATGAATGAATTATATAAATTTGGAATATATATATATATATATATATATAAAACTGAAAAGTACAGATAAATTGATTTAAAACTAAGAGGGGATTGGAGCACAGAGAGAAAAGAGGGGAAAATAATAGTTTTATCTGTATTTGATGGACAAAACATTTTATTAGGGACCCTTCAAATTTCCAAACGGAGGGTGAGGAATTGGAGTCCAAAGTGGAAAAAGGAGAAAATAACATAAACCTAATGATTAATAACATGTGTTTCTTTTTAAGAGATCACAAGTTCAAATCCATAAGAGTAGAGTAAGGTATGTATACCTCCATCCCACAAACAAGAGTGTGGAGTAAATTAATTAAAAAAAAAAAGAAAAGAATGGAACCGATAGTGACAAACTGGAAAAATAACATTTTTTATCCGTATTTGACAGACAAAACACCCGATTACGGTCCCGTCAAATTCCCAAAAGGAGGGGCAAATAACATTTTTATGGGTATTTGACGGGCAAAACACCCGATTACGGCCCGTCAAATTCCAACCGTCCGGGAAGGACCATGGAAACGGCAAACATCGAACAACCATTCGTTGAGAACTCTCGCGAAACCTGAGAATATCCGAGGCTTCCAGAGACATCCATTCCCTCACTCTATGTTCTAAGGTTGCTCAGATGAACCCTACAATCAGTTATATAATGCTGTTACGCTTTGTAACTCCTATCAGGAAACCATTAGAAATACGCCTTCGCAAAGTTTTGTGTTAGAGATTGATATTGGCCGAGTTTCTGATATATCTTATAGGGGATTTGCGCGTCTGTTCTTCAGTTTTTGAGGGATCTGAAAGTCTTGAATACTTGTCTGGTTGCCTGTTCTATTCTATTTTGGTTCATTGCAATTCCAATTCCAATGGCGGATGTGAACATGGAGAGCGGTGAGGCGGAGACTTTTGCTTTCCAAGCTGAAATTAATCAGTTGCTCAGCCTCATCATCAACACTTTCTACAGCAATAAGGAGATTTTCCTCCGGGAGCTCATCAGCAATTCATCCGATGTAAGTAAGAAAATTTAGATTTTTCAGCCATTCATCCGATGTAAGTAAGAAAATTTAGATTTATCAGTATTTGATTTCCCAGTCCTGGGTGATTTTCCCAGAGAACTAGGTGGGGCTTGAAGCCTAGGCAATATATTAAGTTCTGGTTGTTGTTTGTGGAATTGGATGCAGGCGCTGGACAAAATTCGTTTCGAAGGGCTGACGGATAAGAGCAAGCTGGATGCTCAGCCGGAGCTCTTCATTCGGATTGTTCCCGACAAGGCTAACAAGTGCCTCACCATTATTGACAGCGGAATAGGCATGACCAAAGCCGGTGAGTACACTAGTAATCTGATATGACTGTATGCTTAGTTTAATTGATCAATCTCGAGATCAGATTCTGTTTGAAATTTTCTGACCTGAAATGCAATGCAATCCATAGATTTGGTGAACAATTTGGGAACAATTGCGAGATCCGGGACCAAGGAGTTTATGGAGGCTTTACAAGCCGGGGCGGATGTAAGCATGATCGGTCAGTTCGGTGTGGGTTTCTACTCAGCCTACCTGGTGGCTGAGAAAGTGATTGTTACCACCAAGCACAACGACGATGAGCAATACATTTGGGAATCCCAGGCCGGGGGGTCGTTTACTGTTACCAGAGACGTCAACGGAGAACCCCTGGGCAGGGGAACTAAAATTACTCTGTTTCTCAAGGAAGACCAGGTATATATAAATGCCCTCTTCTAATATCTTTCATCACGCTTCCTGGGTTTTGGTTGTTCATTTTTATCTGAATTTGGTTTTGGAGGGTTGTTCGTTTTTTTTCTGAATTTGGTTTGGGGTGGCAGCTGGAGTACTTGGAGGAGCGGCGGCTGAAGGATCTGATCAAGAAGCATTCCGAGTTCATCAGCTACCCCATCTATTTGTGGACTGAGAAGACTACCGAGAAGGAGGTGAGCGACGACGAAGAGGAGGGTGAGGAGAAGAAGAAGAAGGACGATGAGGAAGGGGATATTGAGGAAGTGGAGGAGGGTAAGGAGAAGGAGAAGAAGAAAAAGAAGGTGAAGGAAGTGTCACATGAATGGAATCTGGTGAACAAGCAGAAGCCCATTTGGATGAGGAAGCCAGAGGAGATTAGCAAGGAAGAATATGCGTCCTTCTACAAGAGCCTCACCAATGACTGGGAGGAGCACTTGGCCGTGAAGCATTTCTCTGTGGAGGGTCAGTTGGAGTTCAAGGCTATTCTCTTTGTTCCCAAGAGGGCTCCGTTCGATCTGTTTGACACCAGGAAGAAGCTCAACAACATTAAGCTGTATGTGAGAAGGGTGTTCATAATGGACAACTGTGAGGAGCTCATTCCTGAATACCTGGGCTTTGTCAAAGGTGTGGTGGACTCTGATGATCTGCCCCTCAACATCTCTCGGGAAATGCTGCAGCAGAACAAGATTCTGAAGGTGATCAGGAAGAATTTGGTGAAGAAATGTATTGAGATGTTCAGCGAGATCGCAGAGAACAAAGAAGACTATGCCAAGTTCTACGAGGCGTTTTCGAAGAATTTAAAATTGGGAATACATGAGGACAGCCAGAACAGGGCTAAGCTCGCGGATTTGCTGAGATATCACTCGACCAAGAGCGGAGACGAGATGACGAGCCTCAAGGACTACGTGACCCGAATGAAAGAGGGGCAGAAGGACATATATTACATCACCGGCGAGAGCAAGAAGGCGGTGGAGAATTCTCCGTTCTTGGAGAGACTGAAAAGGAAAGGGTATGAAGTCCTGTTCATGGTGGATGCCATCGATGAATACGCCATAGGGCAGCTCAAGGAGTACGACGGGAAGAAGCTGGTGTCCGCCACGAAAGAAGGGCTGAAGCTGGAGGAGACGGAGGAGGAGAAAAAGAATAAGGAAGAGAAGAAAGCTGCGTTTGAGAGCCTGTGCAAAGTTATGAAGGACATCTTGGGTGACAAGGTGGAGAAGGTAGTGGTGTCGGATCGCATAGTGGACTCTCCTTGCTGTCTGGTGACGGGCGAGTATGGATGGACGGCGAACATGGAGAGAATAATGAAGGCCCAGGCCCTCCGAGACAGCTCCATGTCGTCCTACATGTCCAGCAAGAAAACGATGGAGATCAACCCTGAGAACGCTATCATGGAGGAGCTGAGGAAGAGAGCCGAGGCCGACAAGAACGACAAATCGGTGAAGGATCTGGTGATGCTCTTGTATGAGACCGCCCTGCTCACCTCGGGGTTCAGTTTGGAGGAGCCAAACACATTCGCTGCCAGAATACACAGGATGCTGAAGCTCGGCCTCAGCATCGAGGACGACGCCACCGCTGAGCTGGACGCAGACATACCGCCCCCGGAAGAGGACGCCTCCGTCCAGGAGGAGAGCAAGATGGAGGAGGTCGACTAAGTCTGCCTTCGACTCGTACCATTAATAAATCTCAATTTTTCTGAGAGAGAGATTTCTGTAAATGTTAAGACTTGGAGGGATCAAGATCAAGTTAAGTAATTTTGTAGGCTTTCCTTTCTTTTGTTCAAGATTGTTGGTCTTTTAGGTAAACAGTTCTTATATTGCAATAGCGATTTGAGTCTCTGACACTGGACTTTCGATATCATTGAACAACTGAGGACTGAAGTATGGTTGGAATGTTGAGTATCTGCAATAATTTGGTTAAGGTTTTTGTAATCAGTGGGGATTGACGAATTCCAAGGATATTGGAGGTGTATTAGAGTTAATTTTTTGAATTATATGTAAATTCACATATTTTCTTTTCCGCTTTTTCTTTTTCCTTTTCACATTCACAGACGACTGTTTATGTGATATTAAATGGAAGTTTAGTATTGAAAGTGAATTTTTGTTGCTATTGAAAGTGATATTTTGTTGCTATGAATGGAAAAAAAGAAAAAGAAGTGGTGCTTTCATGGCGATTCATAGAAAAAGTACATGTGACTTAGTTAGTATGTGGTAAGATAGTTCTTCTTTGTTTCATCTTATTTTGTTGAGGATTTTTGTTGGTGGGAAGATCTCTCTTTTTTCCTTGAAAAGGAAATTGGGAGGGCAATCGAAACACTCAACACTCTCTAGATTTGGAACTAGAATATGACATTGGTGCCTTCAACTCTAAAGCTAACTTAAACTAGAATATGACATTGGTGCCTTCAACCCTAAAGCTAACTTTGAGAAGGAGAAGTTGTTAGTTGATGTTGGAATGGGGAATTGAACTAGAATATGGCACAAGTGCCTTCAACCCTAAAGCTAACCCTAAAGATAACTTTGAGAAGGAGAAGTTGTTAGTTGATGTTGGAATGGAGAATTGAACTAGAATATGGCACAAGTGCCTTCAACCCTAAAGCTAACATTGAGAAGGAGAAGTTGTTAGTTGATGTTGGAATGGAGAATGTTGAGGAGAAGTTGTTAGTTGATGTTGGAATGGAGAATGTGTATGCTAATGTATAGTTTTTTTGCTTAATCAATATTTAAGGTAGGATATAATGGCTTGCATTTTGGAAATTTGGCCATGACCCTCCCTACTATTTTTGTAATATAGGCTATCTAGTTTGGCTACAACATTCTCCAATACTAATAACAACTAAATTATAAAAATAAATATTGAAATAAAATGAACCAACATTGTCTAATACTAATAATAAGTGAATTATGAAAATAAATGTTGAAATGAAATGAAACATGAGGCATTTGAAGGATGTGAGCATGGTAGTTTTAGTGCCAAACCAAACCAAACGATGTGTTTGCAATATAAATGTTAGAGACTTGCCCCGAGCTAGGGAAAATGCAACACCAATTCTCTAGCAATATATTTTTTTTTTGTTCAAATAATCAATTCTCTAGTAATTACAATATAATTACGTTGTAATCAAGCAATATAAATGTTAGAGACTTTCCCAGAGCTAGGGAAAATGCAACACCAATTCTCTAGCAATGTTTTTTTATTTTTTTTCAAACTTATTAAATTGTTTGGCGATCAAATACTTTTCATTAAAAAATGATAACATTTACCTTAAGTGATAACCACTTGTTATTGCATTTAAAATGACTTGAATTCAAAATATATTGTATTACTTAAACGTTATCCATTTTACTTAAACATTGATATGTGATGAATGTTTGTTAAAAATTCGAGATTGCAATCATGGATTTGGTGAGAATATTGAATATTGAAATCTCTATCCTTTGATCATCCATCTAGCTGATAATCGTTTCCAATACTGCTGATAGTCTTCAAGGAAATCAGAACAAAATAGAACACAACTGTGTCTATCCATAGTAGTATATAACTACAATCTAGTGGTACACTACCACACCAAGTAACACACAGGTACTTGATCAAACAATGGAACACATCCACCACAATAGTATACATCTACTGTCATACAATCTTCATAACAATCATCTAATATCAACCTACACATAAACAATGTTATGATATAAACTGAATCATTTGGGCCATTCTTCCACTCACATCTGTGAGATCTCAGAAGAGCATCTGCCCTCAAAAGTAAGACATCATGATGAGCTATCTGGACTATTCTTCTCAAGCAAGTAAGAATGATTGTTTTGATTTATGAGCCTAGACCATTCCTCACCCTGGGCCATTCCTCCGACACTAAACAAAGTGTAACTTGGAGAGAATGAATTTTCCCTAAGGAATGCCTGTCCCTGATTGTTGAGCCTAGACCATTCCCCACCCTAGGCCATTCCTCCAGCACTAAACAAAGTGAAACCTGGAGAGAATGAGAAAACCCTAAGGAATGGCTGTCCAGACAATTTCCCCTGTTAACCACAAGAGGAAAAGAATGTCCTGTACCAACCTTCAAAAAAAACCATTCCTCATGTTAACCACAATGAGAAATCATTGTCCGACGAGGTGGGTCAGTCTTCTTGAGTAACCCTCAAGAAGAGAGACTGCCCTAGACCACTCCCCATGTTAACCACAATGGGAAGTCATTGTCTATGGTACATCAACAATCTGGACCATTTTTCGAACTCGAAAATGTCTGTCCGTCAGAAATCTCAATCCACTTTCCGAACTGGAAAGGAAACTACTCATCCTAGACCATTTTTCGAACTGAAAATGACTATCCATAAGTCAATACATATCAGTGCTCCCTCCCAACCTGGGAGTCATATCTTCCTTTTTCAATAAGGAAGTTGTTTCCACGAGCTCCAGCTTGAGTACACAAATTCTTTCATCTTAGACAAAATCTTTACCAAAATGTATGCTTATCTACTCATCTGTGGGGATATGTATTGGAGAACCTCTTTCTCCTTTTTGGACCTCATCACGGATAATGTAATGCTTGATTTCAAATGTACTTCGGTCTGGAATACTAGTTTTCTCTAAAGGCTTGATGTAGCTCTGATCAATAAAGTATATCATTGTTGGAACACTGGAACATATCCATGTGGCACTTCTTCTGTCATCATGAGATATGATCTACTGAGTAATCATCTTGATGCAATATCTCTGTTATAGAAAATCTTCACCACACTTCTATTGTGCACTGGAGGTTCTCCACCAAGTTATCTTTTTCCATCTGCATACAAGGGTATCTTTCTAGTATGCTTCAAAGTCTTGAGGTTTCTCTTTATATGCTCTTTGTTCAATTGTTTTGGAGAACAATCTTTGCATTTATCTGATGTAGAACTCCAACTCATGGATGTTGCGGATGATATAATGACTCATGTAGAGGTATGTCTGGTCTACTGGAACAAGTGGTCATCATAGTCTTCTCCCTCCATCTGGGAGAACCTCTAGTTCTGGATCTTGCAAATCTTTTAGTCATAAGTCTTCCATACACTGTTCTTCATCACGACTTTCAGTTCCTCTACTTGATTTCTTTTGGTGAGTTCATATCAAGCTGATAATCTTGTGTTTCTCGATACAATGAATGGTTGTTCTGGCTTCTCTTTCTTTCTTGGAATCTTCATGTTCTTCCTCATGTTTTTATTTAGCTCTTGGGTCCATGGATTTTCTTATAGATTACATGCCCTAAAGATTCCACTTATTCCTTTCATCATAGGATCCTAGATGTGAATGGACAACCAGGGATACTTTAAGGCTTCTCTTCGAAGAAGAATTCTTCTAAGGTCGAACTGAACATGTACTACTTTTCATGTTTTCTACCATGTATATATACTTCATCATCTTCAATGGATCGTAGGATTAGATCCCCCCAATCCTTGCTTCATGTATGAATGAATGCTCTTCTTTATGGTGATATATAATCGTCTCCCTCTATCTAGGAGAGTCCATGCTTCCGTTTGCATCCTTATTCCCTTTTGCAAAGCGCGATAAGTATTTCTCCAATTTTCTCTTGATTGTTGACTTCTTTCTTCTAGGTTTCTTCAAGTTTGATTCTGATTTCGGCTTACCTTGTAATAGCTTCAAAAGAAGAAGTCTCTTTCATCCTGCTTGGTCTTCTTTGTAGGTTCCTTTTCTTCGGCAACTGATGCTTCGTGTGTCCCCTTCCTTTTATTTAGCTTGGGACAATGATTCTTGTAGTGACCATACTTTCGACAGTTGAAGCATTGTACTTTTGAAATATCTTTCTCTTGATTTGGCTTCCTCCTTGAACCAAAATTCCTTTTGTTCCTAAAATTCTTGAATCTTGTTGTGAAGGCTTGGTCATCGTACTTATTTTGGGGTTTCTCCTTTTCACTAATCCCAGATTATTCTTGAGCACAACAAGTCCAAATTTCTTCAAATGTAGAATACTCCTTCCTTGTGTTCATGTTTGCAGAAAATGCATGCCATGTCTTGGGAAGACCATTGAGTACTATGTTTACCAATTCCTTCTCTGAAATGATCTCTTCAATAGCTTGTAGTTGATCTCTTAACTGAGAGATTCGCACAAAGTATGATGTTATGTTGTCATCATCATTCATCTTCATGTCACAGAGCTCATTCTTCAGACTCATTACTTGTCCAATGTTTCTGACTAAGAAGAGGTTTGTTAGGGCATCGTACATCTTCTTCTATGATTCAAGATGGGAGATGTAGGGTATCAAGTGGTCTTTTATAGTTTCGACAATTATACTCATAGGATTGATGTCACCGTATTTGAACTTCTCCATGAATGCAACGTTCTGTGGTTCCTTCTCTTTCCCTTCTTCAAACTTTGGTTTCACGATCTTTCCTTTCACGATATCCATCACTTTATTCTTGGCAAGGATGAGGTCAATCCTTGTCTTCCATGATATGAAGTTAGAATATCCATCTAACTTGTTTTCTGACTTCATAGAGTAAGTCATGGCTGCTTTGACTTGGTCAACCCTAGATTTGACCACAAACTCAAACTTGACGTCTTGGCTTGCTGAGAGTATCAGGATATGCTCTAGGCTAGGGTGCACTGATCTATCCGTATATTAGGTCAATATATTCACTTAAGGTGCCTCAACGAGAGGTGTAGGTTTTCTGCAACTGCACTTGCTAGTAACACTAGTTGCAGTGCTTTGGTGACTGCTCTTGCTAGAAAACCTAGCGACAATTCTTCAATGAGATTAATATCCTTATGGATATGCTTCCTTCTAGCAGTTAGATTGAATGAAGGAGGTGTGGGCCCATAACATGTTAGAATATAATGGATGTGCTCATTTTTAACGTTGACAATATCACTATTGTCACCCAACCATAGGCCGAAGCCACCCTCCGAGAACCTTAACCTTGACAGATAATCACTCCAGAAGCAAACCCTAGGCTAGATAGCCAAACAAAGGGTAGCACACCTTTTCCCAAGGATAACGCACCAACATGAGCTGATAATATAGTCCAAACCCTAACCAAGAGATAGTCCAAGCCAAACGTGATCTGCTAGCTGCAGCAGCTGCAATGGTAACTCTCCTCCAAACCTGTGCACAAAAATAGGTACTGCAATTCGCACAAGTGCTGCTCTGCAATTTTGAGACTACCTGTTAGAATGAAGACTGGCTTACTATATTTGTAGTAAATATGGATAACTACCTGGGCCGACTTCTCATTTTGGGTATTTGTCTATTCAATATATATTAATTCTTCTGGCCAACTTCTTCTCTTGGAGGTTAATAACCTAATATAAATTATCTTCTTGATCTGACAAGTCTTCTAGGGTTATTAGCCATCTCATTAGGGTTTCTTCTTGCTTCCCAAAGTATTCTATCCTCGTCAGGTTTACACGTAGAGGTAAATACCTCCCGCAGCTACCATAATATCAACACTCCCTCCTAGCTAGGGAGGTTTTATAGGTAATGGTCTTGAGCACAAACATACCATTCACCCGGTAGCATCAACATAGTTGTATAGACTATCTCATGACTAGATCATGAGCACCATCATCACCATCAATGTCATCAGTCGTATCATCTCTCGAAACCATACTCCATCTGAGTAATTAGACATGATGTTGGATAAGTCACTCAAACCACAGAGTGATACAAGAGCCATTCTTCTAATCTGGACATATGTCCTAGAAGAGTAAATGTTCTGAACCATTTTCCGTCTGGGAAATCTCTGTCCTTTGATCATCCATCTCGTTGATAATCATTTCCAATACTGTTGATAGTCTTCAAGGAAATCAGAACAAAATAGAACACAACCGTGTCTATCCATAGTAGTATATAACTACAATCCAGTGGTACACTACCACACCAAGTAACACACATGTACTTGATCAAACAGTGGAACACATCCACCACAATAGTATACATCTACTGTCATACAATCTTCATAACAATCATCTGATATCAACCTGCATAGAAACAATGTTATGATATAAACTGAATCATTTGGGCCATTCTTCCACTCACATATGTGAGATCTTAGAAGAGCATCTGCCCTCAAAAGTAAGACATCAATGATGAGCTATTTGGACTATTCTTCTCAAGCAAGGAAGAATGATTGTTCTGATTTCTGAGCTTGGACCATTCCTCACCCTGGGCCATTCCTCCGACACTAAACAAAGTGTAACTTGGAGAGAATGAATCTGCCCTAAGGAATGCCTGTCCCTCATTGTTGAGCCTGGACCATTCCCCACCTTGGGCCATTCCTCTGGCACTAAACAAAGTGCAGACTGGAGAGAATGAGAACACCCTAAGGAATGACTGTTTGGACAATTTCCCCTGTTAACCACAAGAGGAAAAGACTGTCCTGTGCCAACCTCCAAAATAGACCATTCCTCATGTTAACCATTGTAACACCTTGTTTCCCCCAGTTTGTAAAAATAACTATACTGGCCAAGAACTATGGCAAACTCAAAGGTTTGTGAATGTTTGATTTGATGGACCTTTGTATAAAAGGTTCGAGAAATATAAATGATGTGTGAATATATGTTGCATGATTGCTGAGAGGGGAATGTGCTGAAACAAAGACCACGATGGCTGATGAAGGGTGGTGGAAGGGGCCGGGAGTGGCTACGTTAACTTCCACCGAACCCAAAATCGTACTAGTTTGTACGTTCTCAGAAACCGAGGCTACTCACTGACCCTGAAATGAATTACTCGTCGAAATGGTAGGTGGAGAGGCTCCTCATGAGTTAATGAGGGGATGGGGGTGAACCTCCCATCCGTAGAAGCCCTCAGACCTGACCAAGGTGGGGGAATTCATGCCACACGCGACCTTGCAGAAAAAGGCAAGGAAAGGAAGCATGAGGGTAGGGGGAGAGCACACGTGAGAGGAATCGCGAAAGGGAAAAACCAGAGGAACTCCGAAAAAAGTGGGTGAATCCTTAGTAGAGGAGAAGGAGAGTAACCTTCGTCCTTGACTTTCGATGAGCGGGAAGGAAGAGACTGAGTCTCAAGCATCATGGTCTAGCTTGGGGGTGGCTAGTGGTAAATCCGTTCGGAATAGCTGAGCCTACGGTTGGGTGAAAACGAGCACCCCTCTCAGCAGTTGCATCACACCTGGTGTTTTCTAATAAGTGTTATATCCTGTATCTTGAATTGAATATCCTGAAATGTATGCTCATGGTTTGTAAAATTATAGATGGTTTCTGTATAGAAATATCTGCATGATGTATTGATCCGAAATGGCGGTTACATGTGTATACTGGAATGACCACATTCGGCTTATGCGGATATAGATATATATATTGAACTAATTCAGATTTCAAGTCTGTTCTCGGGAGATTTGTTCCCTTATTTGTCTTAAATGATGCCTTGGATAGATTTCCCCACAGGGGCACCCTTTCGGGATCGCTCCCTTACATTCCAGAAGACCTTTCAGTCTGGTCTTCAAACCTGGTGAAATTTACCCGAGGACCCGGAGGAGGATTTTATGGCTTAAGTCTTAAAACCCTACACGAGAGGGAGTGGTTCTCTTAGTCTCAATATTTTGGTGTTTTGGCGTTTCGGTACCTGGAATACCCAAGGGTGAGTTCCCTTATAATCGCAAGTCCCGAAACCCCGACTTGCGAAATCTCAAAATGACAACGCGCGGATAAGTCTCGATATTTTGGTGTTTCGGTACCCGGAATACCCAAGGGCGAGTTCCCTTTTACTCGCAAGTCCTGAAACCTCGACTTGCGAAATCCCGAAATGGCTTAGTGCGTATAGATTCGGTGTCTCGACGTTTCGGTACCCAAGATTCCCAAGGGTCAGTTTTTCCTTATATTCACACCTCACAAAATCCCGGTTTGCGAAACCTTGATATAAGCTTAGCAATATATATATATATATATATATATATATATATATATATATATATATATATATATACAGGTTCCAGAGTTTCGGCTCCCGGGAAACCCAGATGCGAGACTTCCTATCTTTGCATGGTATAGTGTGACTTGGGTTGGTGCTTCGGCGTTTCGGTACCTGGGAGACCCAAGGATAAGATCCCTTGTACTCGCCACTTGCGAAATCCCGACTTGCGAAACCCCGAGACAACATAATGTGTTTAGAGTTCAGAAATTTAGAGTTTTGGCACCCGGGAAACCTAAGTACAAGACCTCCTGTCTTCACATATCCCGAAATCCCGACTTGCGAAACCCCGAAATAAGAATAGCATGGACAAGATATGGTGTTTCAGTGTTTCGACACTCGACATACCTGAAGGAAAGTCTCTTGTACTCGCCAGTCCTGAAAACCCGACTTACGAAACCCCGAAAGGTGGAATGCCAGGGTCCAATCCGAGGTGTTATTAACTGTGACGAATTGTTGGTTCCTTTCGGGTTTCAACGCCTCGATAGTCAGGGAACAGGGGAATACATGCATCGTGATTTCTCGAATCGCGAAAGACGGGAGCACCTCTTCGGTAAGTCCTGTGGTCATAGCCGATGATCATATGGGTACGGATAAGGGATGGTAGGGTCTGCATCAGGCCCCGTAGGAATTCGGGGAATTCTGTTCCTCAGAGAAAATAAGAAAAAGCCGAAAATTTTTGGTTCCCGTAGTGGATGTGTGACAAATTGGTATCAGAGCATGGTTACAACACTTGGCCTGATTGGGCTCACGAATGGATTGCACAGAGACTCCATTCAAAGTACTGATTAGGGGAGTAACTCTCTATCTTGATCCCCTCAATCAGAAAGTCGAAATCAAGAATGAAAANTATGTATGCATGTGAGAAATATGAATTATGCGCAGGTTATAAATGTATATAAATATTGACTAGCAACCAACGTTTTTCTTTTGCACACTGAAGCGGACGACCAACCACGGGAAAAATTTAGACGCCTAGAATGGTGACTCACCACAAGGTGAGAGAGGGCTCCCACAATAGAGACGAAGAGTCTGACGAAAGGAGGGTGGTAGGAACCCCTCCAGATCTAGCTGAGACCGTGAGAAGCCTCATGGTCGAACTACAGAGCTGCAAAGATGACAACGAGAGGATGATAAAAGAGCAAGAGAAACAAATGGAAACAAATGTAGTTTTACTGCAAAGCTTATCCAACATACAAAGACAATTACAACATGAACCTAAGGCACATAAATGTGGTCATGTCAGTGGCCACACTGAGAGGAGCACCTCGAGAAAAGTTCATCCCCGAAATAAGGGACAAGCGTAAGACGATTCTCCTGGAAAGGAAATTGGCGACTCGGAGGAGTCTTCTAGCAGCAGAACTAGTTCCCATTCCCGAAGAAAATGAAAGAAGCAAAAACTCTCCAAGAGTTATAACTTCGAAGAATTCAAAAAGGCCAAACCACCCTCCTTTGATGGTGAAATAAAGAAAGGAGAGGAAGTGGAGGCTTGGCTTCTTGGACTAAAGAAGTATTTCAGGGTCCATGACTTTTCAGAAAACTTGAAGGCCCGAGTAGCCACCTTCAACTTGAATGGAAAGGCTTCCATTTGGTGGGAAGACCTTAAGAATGTGAAAGGAATTTGCGAAGAGGACCTGTCTTGGGAAAGGTTTGAGAAATACTTCAGGAAGAAGTATCTGTCGGAGAAATACTTCGACGAGAAGACTAAAGAATTTTATGAACTCAAGCTGGGGCAATGCACCATAGAAGAGTATGTCAACAGATTCCTCGAATTGCTGCGGTACGTACCCTACATAAAGGAAGAAAAGGCAAAGGTGCAACGCTTCATCAGTGGGCAACCTAAGGACTACCAGAACATAATTGAGTTTGACGAGCCAAAGACCCTAGAAGATACTATCCGAAAAGCAAGATACTATTATGAACAACTTGGGCATTGGACAAAACGTCGTGAAGGCTGGAAGCAGAAAAATAATTCTGAATTTCAGAAAAAGGGGTTTAAGTCCCCAAGATTTAAGAACTATAAAAAGGACTCAAGGATGAGCTTCCCAGCCCGAAGTGTACACCAGCAGAACTTTCCCTCCTTGGGTGGAGATAAACTTTCTGGATCTGCCCCAGTAAAGACTGATAACCCAAAGAGAGAGCCTTTGAAATGTTGGGGGTGTGGAGAAGAACATCTACTGAGGGACTGCCCGCACTGACAACAGACCAACCGAAGAATTTAGAGTGTTCAAGAGGCTACCACCATCAATGATGTAGCCAGGAGTGTGCCGCAGATTTATGCAGCCTTGGATAATAACCAAGCTGACCACCAGGCTTCAGTGGTGGAAATCAAAGGTATGATCACAAACCATCTAGTGTCTATTCTGATTGACCCTGGTTCAAATTTGAGTTATATATCCCCTAAGGCTGTTGATAAATGTAAACTATAGTCGTGTAAAAATTCCAAGCCATGGTTGGTAAAGTTAGCCACTGGCACCAAAAGAAGGGTAGCGGAGGTCATACCAGCCTGCCAATTAATTATGGGTGAATTCCCCACCCAAGCAACCCTTAACATATTACCCCTGGGATCGTATGATTTGATAATTGGTATGGACTGGCTAGCCACCCATAAAGCCAAATTGGACTGTTACCATAAAACCTTGGAATGTGTAAGTGAAGAAGGAAGGAGGATGACCCTTCAGGGGATCCAAAAACCTATCTCGGTGAGACAAATATTCGCCCTTCAAATGAGAAAATATTGCAGAAAAGGATGTCCACTTTATGCAATATAGGTGTTGAAAACAATTGAAGGTGACAAACCCAGCCTCGAAGACCACCCCACATTGAGAGAATACAAAGGTGTATTTCCGGAAGAGATACCGGGTCTGCCTCCGAGAAGAGACATTGATTTCTCGATAGAACTTGCACCCGGAGCGGTGCCGGTGTCTAGGATACCCTACAAGATGAGCACACTTGAGCTAGTTGAGCTTAAAATACAACTGAAAGAAATGATGGAAAGAGGCTATATCCAACCTAGCGTGTCTCCGTGGGGAGCACCAGTCCTGTTTGTGAAAAAGAAAGACGGTACCCTTCAACTGTGCATAGATTACAAACAACTAAATAAGGTAACCATAAATAATAAGTACCCCTTACCTAGGATCGATGACTTGTTCAATCAATTGGGAGGTGCCTCTATCTTCTCAAATATCGACTTGAGGTCGGGATATCATCAAGTCCGAATCAAGGGTGAAGACATCCACAAAATTGCCTTCAGGATGAGATATAGTCACTATGAGTTTGTGGTAGTGCCATTTGGGTTAACCAATGCCCCTGCCACTTTTATGTGCTTAATGAACAATGTGCTCAACAAATTCCTAGATAAATTTGTATTAGTTTTTATTGACGACATATTAATTTACTCCAAGAATAGAGAGGAGCATGAAGAACACCTTAGGCTTGTGCTTCAAGTGCTAAAAGAACATCAACTCTATGCCAAATTCAACAAGTGTGACTCCTTCCAGAAGCAAATACATTATTTGGGCCACGTTCTATCTGAAGAAGGAGTAGCAGTAGACCCTGACAAGATCAGGTCTATCATGGAATGGCCTACCCCTAAGGATGTTTCAGATATCATATCCTTTATGGGATTAGCAGGATACTATAGGAGATTTATAAAAGGATTCTCCAAGATTGGTTGTCCAATCACTGCCCTCTAGAAAAAGGGGACAAAATTCACATGGACACAAAAATGTGAAGAAAGATTTCAAACCCTGAGACATCTACTGACCCACACACCCATGTTGAAGATTGTCGATCCTGAAATTGACTTCCTCGTGTGCACAAATGCCTGTAAGGAAGGGCTTGGAGGAGTCCTTATGCAGGGAGGAAGTGTGGTCTGCTATGAGTCCCAAAAATTGAATGAGCACAAAGTCAACTATGTGACCCATGATCTAGAGCTGGCCGCCATAGTGCACGCCTTAAAAATGTGGAGGCATTACCTCCTGGGAAGGAAATTTGTACTTATGACAGACCATTGTGGATTGCAATATCTGTTTGACCAACCAAAGCTCAACACCAGACAAGCTAAGCATATGGCCCTCCTCAGCGAGTTTGATTTTGAAATCAAACATATTAAGGGAAAGGAAAATAGGGTGGCCGATGCCCTTAGCAAAAGCATGAGAACAATTCACTTGGTAGCGGTAAGCACCTGCGAGCTGGATATCAAGGGAAGGGTCAGAAATGCACAAGAGACAGACCCATTTTTTCAGACCATGACCTTATACCTGGAGCAAGAACCCACAAGGATAAAATATGAAGGCTACTAGATGACAGACAGAGGTCTGCTCACTTACAGAAACTGACTGTATATTCCAGATTGTGACGACTTGAAGAGGTTCATTATGGATGAACTACATAAAAGACCATATACCGGTCATCCAAGATACCAGAAGATGATCACAGCCACCAGGAAAAAATTCTACTGGCCTAGGTTGAAGAAAGACATAGATGAGTACTTAGCCAAATGCATAGAGTGCCAAGAGGTTAAAGAAGAACACTGACACTCAGAAGGATTATTACAACCTCTACCAATCCCGGAATGGAAATGGGAAACCATCTCCATGGGTTTCATCACTGGATTACCAACCTCGACCAAACAGAATGACGCCATCATGGTAGTGGTGGATAAATTGAGCAAGTCTGCTCATTTCATCCTCGTCAAGTCGAATTGCAAGAAAATAGACATCGCCCATACATTCATGAAGGAGATATTCAGACTGCATGGTATGCCGAAGGAGATCGTGTCTGACAGAGACATGAAATTTACTTCCAACTTTTGGAAATCACTGATGGCTAGTTTAGAGACCAAGTTGCTATTTAGCACCGCCTATCACCCTCAAACCGATGGAAATACAGAAAGAGTGAAAAAAATACTAGAATACATGCTAAGGATGCATGTAATGCATCAACCCAAAAGGTGGGAAGACTACCTACCATTGGTGGAATTCGCCTACAACAACGACTACCAAGAATCCTTGAAGATGAGTCCTTTCGAAGTTCTCTACGGTAGAACGTGCAATACTCCAATCAATTGGAGTAATCCCGTAAAGAGAATTTCGTTTGGACCCGACATGTTGAAAGAAATGGAACAACAAGTGATTTAGATAAAAAAAAAAATCTGAAGGTCGCTCAAAACCGACAGAAAAGTTACACCGAACGAAAGAGAACTCCCAGAGAGTTCAAGGCGGGAGACCACATATATCTCAGGGTTAGACCCCGAAAGATTTCCCTGAATATGGGAGCTTGTGCCAATTTGGCACCTTGATATTGTGGACCCTTTGAGGTTCTAGATAGAGTGGGACCTGTAGCCTATAGGCTAGCACTTCCTCCCACAGTAAAAACACATAATGTTTTTCATGTTTCCTTATTGAAGAAATATGTACATGATCCTAATCATATAATTGACTGGTCTGTGATCCAGGTGGAACTAGAGGGAGAATTCCTACCAGAACCTCAATGCATACTGGATAGAAAGGAAACCCCGCTCAGGAACCAAACCATTGCACAGGTCAAGGTGCAGTGGAAACATTTTGGCCCAGATGAGGCTACATGGGAAATGGAGGATGCCATGAAACAGGAATATCCNAAAAATAACTATACTGGCCAAGAACTATGGAAAAAATCAAAGGTTTGTGAATGTTTGATTTGACAGACCTTTGTATAAAAGTTTCGAGAAATATAAATGATGTGTGAATATATGTTGCATGACTGCTGACAGGGGAATGTGATGAAATAGAGACCACGATGGCTGATGAAGGGTGGTGGAAGGGGCCGAGAGTGGTTTCGTTAACTTCCACCGAACCCAAAATCATACTGGTTTGTATGTGCTCGGAAACCGAGGCTGCTCACTAACCCTGGAATGAATTACTCACCAAAATGGTAGGTGGGGAGGCTCCTCATGAGTTAATGAGGGGATGGGGGTGAATCGCCCATTCGTAGAATCCCTCAGACCTGACCACGACGGGGGAATTTGTGCCACATGCGACCTTGCAGAAAAAGGCAAGGAAATGAAGCGTGAGGACAGAGGGAGTGCACACGCGAGAGGAATCACGAAAGGGAAAAACCAGAGAAACTCCAAAAAAAGAGGGTGAATCCTGAGCATAGGAGAAGGAGAGTAACCTTCATCCTTGACTTCCGACGAGCGGGAAGGAAGAGACTGAGTCTCAAGCATCGTGGTCTAGCTCAGGGGTGGCTAGTGGTAAATCCATTCGGAATCACTGAGCCTACGGTTGGGTGGAAACGAGCACCCTTCTCAGCAGTTGCATCACACCTGGTGTTTTCCGATAAGTGTTATATCCTGTATCTTGAATTGAATATCCTGAAATGTATGCTCATGGTTTGTAAAATTATAGATGGTTTCTGTATAGAAATATCTGCATGATGTATTGATCCGAAATGGCGGTTACATGTGTATACTGGAATGACCACATTCGGCTTATGAAAATATAGATATATATATTGAACTAATTCAGATTTCAAGTCTGTTCTCGGGAGATTTGTTCCCTTATTTGTCTTACATGATGCCTTGGATAGATTTCCCCACAAGGGCACCCTTTCGGGATTGCTCCCTTACATTCCATAAGACCTTTTAGTCTGGTCTTCAAACCTGGTAAAATTTACTCGAGGACCCAAAGGAGGATTTTATGGCTTAAGTCTTAAAACCCTACACGAGAGGGAGTGGTTCTCTTAGTCTTGATATTTCGGTGTTTCGGCATTTTGATACCCGGAATACCCAAGGGCGAGTTCCCTTGTACTCACAAGTCCCGAAACCCCGACTTGCAAAATCTCGAAATGACAATGCGTGGATAAGTCTCGATATTTCGGTACCCGGNTAGGAGACCCAAGGATAAGATCCCTTGTACTCGCCACTTGCGAAATCCCGACTTGCGAAACCCCGAGACAACATAATGTGTTTAGAGTTTGGAAATTCAGAGTTTCGGCACTGTTATCACTCCAGGAAACTCTCCTAGGCTATAAGTCAGAGATGCCTAGTAACTTAATCTTCTGGTAACTGTTTTCTCAATAATAAGTGTGGGTTTGGATCAAGTTGGATGACTGAATTATTTCTCACTCAAAACATGCATGAACACATTTAGATGGACAAGGCTTTCAACCACAATTGTTCAAAGAGTTTACAAATAAAGGGATGTATGGAGAAATAACTATTATATCAGCAGAATCACATATAAAGC
>JASDQU010680625.1:37936-48105 GCA_032191745.1 Picea mariana
ATCAGATATGCCTAAAATAGAAAGTCAAAACTAACTTGCAAAAGATAAGGAATGATCCTCAAAATGAGGTCAATCCCACATTTCATGGTATTCATATCTTGTAGAGTCCTTGTGCAGTGCAGAATAGCCTTCCAAGGCTGAGTGATGACTCTTCCAAGATATACAATTTGAAATAGCTGAGGTGTGCCAAAACCCTAATTTTCTGCCTTTGAGAAAGGTACCAAAAATGATTGAAACACCTCTTCTTTCCCTTATCCATCAAAAACAACTATTGGATCTGATTTGATAATTCAACAACTATCCATTCGAAGAGGTTTCAAACCCTTCCAACTCAAAAAATCCCGATCTGGGCAAAAATTCGATCATTCTGGCAGTGATAGGCTTTCGAAGGTTAACTTAGAGGACTTCTGGGTGTGTCATCTACCGAAAGTTCTGCTTTCGGTGGTTAATGAACAGTCATCTTGTTTGCCTAAAGTACCGAAAACTTAGCTTCGTGAAAATTTGCAAAATTTGCAAAAATGATTACCTTGATGCTTTTCTCAGTGTTCAAGGTCTTTTGGACGATGTAGCTCTTACTCGTGCAGATCTGCGAACTTCAACTTGCTGTGTGGAAGACTCTGGTAAATCTACCATGGTTGTAGCTAAGTTGGCTAGAGTTTCCAAACCTATTTGCTCCTGTGTTGGCGATTGAGAATCTTTTAATTTCAGCCTCAAAATTCTAAGCTGCCTGTACAGCTTCATGTTTTCCCTTATCAAAACCCTGTTCCTGTCTTTGATTTTGTCATGCTTTTCTTTGAGGCTTTGGTTTATGTTGAAAAGCTCCACATTCCTTTCAGTCAAGTCTGTATTTGTTTTTTTAATAACTCTCTCCAAGACTTCCATCTCATAGACTTGTTGCAGGAGTTTATTGATTTTTCTTGCCTTAGATGCTTTAGGCTTACTTGAAGAAGCCTTTGCCAATGGTGGACTGTGTGCCTCTCAGGGAGTTGGTGAGGGAAATTTGGAACAATCGTCTGCAACTTGTCCAACCTGTACATTACCTTGTGTCTCTACTAACTCCTGTTCTGTCTCTGAATCACTATATGGTAGGTTTAAAGGGTTACTTCCTTTAGCAGGGTCCTTGGTCTGCTCACCCTCAAATTGTAACTTTCTTTTGGTTCTTTTTCTTTTAACAGAGGATGATTCTATCAGATCTCTTGGTGGTGAGATACCTTTCCGTTTTCTATGACTGCTTTTAGGAGTAATGGTTTTCTTAGTGGCAAATTTTTTACCCTTCTCCTACTGTTGCCAATCAGTCTGGAATTCATTCCAGAAGAGGAAGTAGTTCCAATCTATCTGCCTTTTCTTCAATGAATCTTTGACAATGAGAGTAATGAGTCCTTGATGAGACAATCTACTCCCCACCTTAGTGGGCTTGGCCTTGACCCGCCTAGCCATTTTCGTGAGGGCTTTGTGCAAGTAAAATGGTAAATTGATGAGAGATCTCCCTGTGAAGTGATTTAGAAGCTTCAAGTGGTAGAACATGACTCTGTTGTATCTACCTTCACAAGTGATATAGACAAAGATTGCCTTTAGGAGAGATTTCCACTTAGGTTCCAGATAAGACATTGGTATGTCTTTTTTCCATGTAAGATCTTTGTGCAGAGGCTGTAGGTAGGATCTAAATTCGATGTTTGAAGGTATAGTTGATTTGAACCAACAATCGCCTGTTCTTGGAAGACCAGTGAACTCATCTATGGCTGCCTCATCAACCACAAACTGCTCCTTTCCCACTGTTGTTGTTCTTCCATCATACGAGCTAGCAAAGGTCTAAGACACCTGTTGGTGAAAATATGCCAGTTTTTCACAATATGTATATACTCCAGTTTGCTTGAAAAACTTGGCCACCTCAGGGTGAGCCTCAAGGTACCAAACTCCATCCAATTCAGCCCTTAGAACTGGCCCTGCTTTTGGCATTTGTAAATGTTGACTGTACCTACGATTTAGGAAAAAATTCGTGCCAGGGAGACACAGACTCTATGATTTAGGGTGACAGGGAGTATGACTAAGAGAAAAATAAACGAGACAGAGTGACTCAGAGTTATGATCGCAAAGCTCAATCACTAACTGAATTTAGGCAACAGACTAACTGAAAACATGCCAAAAATTTCGAGTTTCGGTGGGATGTATATTTAAATTGAAACAATATGGGCTTTGAACTACCTGATAACTCGACCTGGCTTGACAGTATGACAATTGACTTTGATAACGATCTGCTGAACTTGAACTGCACTCGGTGATCACCACAAAAATGGGATTATGGTATGTGGATATGTGCTTGCTTGATGAAATCATGGGCTCAAGATTGTCACAATGAATCTTGGATTTGAATTGATAATAAAAGGAGATCAAATCAAAGATTGATCGATGTCATAATCGATCTGTGTCCTCATGACTGGAGATAGTGAGGGGCTACGTGACTAATCATTTCTGTTAGCCGGGAAACACGCATAAGTTTCTGTGTCTTTGCCGAGCCTTAATTTTGAAATGACAAATGCAGTTAAAAGGACAACAAGGTATCAATCTTCGGATAGATACAACCAGAACATGCATACCTTACCACCTCCATAGACTTTCGGCGGTTATGTTTTCATCATTGCGCCAATTGACAACTGGCTCGTGTGAAAGCACGGGCTTTTCATTTTTTCCCGTTGAAATCTTTTCGGTAGTTAACCGCGCTTTTGCTTTTCCCTCTCAACTACTGAGAACGAAGGCTTTCGGTGGTTAATGAGCACGTTTTAGGCTCGCCTAAACCACTGAAACCTGAGATTCTGTCTTTTGCTTGACCAAACCAAATCAAAAGTTCTTTCTGAGTTTATTTGCAGAAAACAGAGTTTCTAACCTACCTACAAAAATTTAAAAATAATTTTCTTGGACCACAATCTATCACCTAAAAAGAAAAATCTCCACCAATTTATTTGAGGAGATAACACTGGCTCCTATTGGGGATGAACACCTCCCTGTGAGGTTTCAAGAACCACAGAACCAATGCCTTTCCTGAAAAAGAAAACCTAAAACTATCTGCTAGTGTTTCCATTGGGCATGTAGTTATTCTGTAAAAATAAAGACTGCAAATCAAATTACAAAGACAAGGCTTCACAGCCTTAGACAAAATAGAGTTTCAAAAACCGCCCATTGACTGGGCCACCGAACATTTCTTCACCTCCTAGACTTTGTAGAATGAATGTGTTGTTATGCTGTACTTGAGTTATCATGAAAGGGCCAGTCCATAAAGAATCGAACTTGTTATGCTTGCCTCTATCCTGTCTGAGAGCATCACATTTCAGAACCCAATCACCAACCTGAAAATTATCAGCCTTTGCCTTTCTGTCAAAAGTATCTTTGATATTCTTTTGATGAGCCTCTGATCTATCTACTAACTGTTCGCGGGCGTGTTACAGTTCCACCAAATCAAGCATTCTTCTTACCATATCATTTGACTCAGTTTGCTCTTCCTGAAAGAATCTAGCCACTGGTAAAATTAACTAAACAGGAAAAATGGCATTAGTCCCATAGACCAATTTGAATGGAGAAGTTCGTATGGACTTTTTGATAGTTACTATGTCTGCCCACAGAGCAAATTTTAATTTAGAATCCCAATTCTTTTTGTTCTCCTCTAACAGTTTTCTGATGATTTTGATTAATCTCTTATTGGATGATTCAGCCAGGCCATTACCTTGAGGGTAGTAGGGGGTCGAATGCACCAACTGGATGCCCATTGATTCACACATGTCGACCAATGCCTCTGCTTTGAAAGTTGTTTCATTATCTATTACCAGTCTTTTGGGATAGCCAAATCTGCTCAAGATATTTTCATAAAGAAACTTCATGACAACCTGGTGAGTGTCATTCTTGGTGGGAACTGCCTCTATCCATTTTGTAAAATAATCCGTGGCTACTAAGATCCACTTATGTTGACCACTAGACGAAGGATTTATATCACCTATAAAATCTAAACCCCATTGCTGAAAAGGGCCATTCACTACTATAGGTCTCAGGGGCAAAGATTTTAGCTACTGTTTTCCTGTGAATCTTTGACATTTATCGCAAGCTTTGATGAAAGCACACACATATGAGAAAAGAAAATCCCAATAGTAACCAGCCCTTAGAATTTTATGAACTGTGGTCTTCCAGTAATGATGACCTCCACAAACACCTGAATGAAACTGATGTATAAATTCTACTGACTCTTCTTTGTCTAAAAATCTAAGTAATAAACCAACAGGATCTTTCCAATATAACAGATTATTGTAAATGAAAAATTTGATGGCTCTGAGCTTAAGGGCTCGGGCTTGAGTCATGCTGAGTTTAGGAAGAACCTCTAGCTTTTGTAAAAAATGTATAATACCTGAGTACCATTCACAAGAAGACCAATGTTCTGCCACCTGCTGATTGTTATGTTGTCCTTCTGCTGCCACCTTCATCTACAAATTCGTTGAATTTTCCCCTATGAAATTTATGTCCAGTAGCTCATGGTTTTCCTCCGTTAAAATCTTAGCAAGGCCTTGGCCTTTTACCAATTTGGTGGGCTTCACTTCAATGTTGAACTCGATCAACTTTGCAATCCATTTAGCTCTCTTTCCATCAATATCAGGCTAAGTCAAAACATCTTTCACGGAGGGTGAAGGAACATATGCAATGACTTTTGAGTGGAGGATATAAATTCTGAAAGATTTTAAAGATTTTATGAGAGCATAAGCTTGTTTTTCAATAGGATCATACCTTAATTCAACATCTGTGAGTGTTTTGCTGAAGAAGGCAACTGGATGATCCATATTGTCATCATGTTTCTGTAGCAGGATTGCTGCCACTGTGTTATAAGAAGTGAAAGAGAAAATTTAGAAACTCTTGATGTAATCCAGACTGATCAGAATTGGGATTCCATAATAGCCTGTTTGATATCCTGAAATGAATTCCTTGCGTTGCCTGTCCATTTTATCTCAGACCCCTTTTTTAACATACATGTTATGTGTTTTACTAGCTCGGCAAAATTTGGAACAAATCTTCTAACAAAATTAATCTTACCGAGCAGCGATTGAATTTCCTTTTTCGACCTTGGTAAGGACAACCTTTGAATTGCTTCCACCCGAGATGGATCAATTTTCACACCTTCTGCTGAGACAATGTGGCCTAGGAGCTTGCCTTTCCTGAGAGCAAAATGCAACTTTTTGGGATTCAATGAAATTTCGAATTGCCTGCACTTCAAAAAAACTCTTTTTAAATGCTTTAGATGCTCTTCATGACTGCTGGAATAAACTGCGATGTCATCAAGATATATGAGGACAAACTTGTCCTTCTCACCCACGAAAGCTATGTCCATGGCCCTTTGAAATGTGGCCCCGACATTCATTAATCGGAATGGCATTTTGGCATACATAAAGGTACCCCAAGGAGTAGTAAAAGCAGTCTTCTCTTGGTCATCAGGATGGACAGAAATCTGGTTATAGCCAGAAAAACCATCTAGGAAAGACATAACAGTAGCCCCTGAAATTCTTTGCAGCAAATGTTCCATCTTAGGTAAGGGATAGTTATCATTCTTAGAGCATTTGTTTAGGTTTCTAAAGTCCACACATAACTTGACCTCTCCATTTTTCTTTCTCACTATTACTAGATTTGCAATCCATTTAGAGTATCTCAAAGGGATTATAATCTTAGCATCAAGAATCTTTTTGATTTCTCTTTCGATCACAGGCAAAAGAAGAGGACTGATAGGTCTGAGTTTTTGTTTGAAAGGGATGGTGTCCTTTTCAAGTGGGATCTTATGTTGAATGATCTCAGGGTCATAAGTTTTCAGATCACTATATTTCTAAGCAAAAACATCAGAAAATTATTTCAAAATGTTGCAATATTCGGCCTTCTGATCAGCAGTCAATTCAGAGGACAGATTTATGAATTTAGGTTGGCTTTCACTTCCTATGTTGTGCTCATGAACAACAGGCTCTTTCTCCTTCATATTTGGCTTGTAGGGGACATCGTTATTATCAAATAACTTTTCAAGAGGTACCAAACCCCGAGGTATATAATTGTTAGGCAGTTGAACAATATCATGCTGACCCAATTTTTGTTTTAGCTTAGGCTTGGCGGATTCTTCTACATTTTGATTCTGCTGGTCAACATGCATATCAGAAAATTCATCTACCACCTGGAGAAATCTATTGAGTTCATCATCATCTCAAAACTTTCCAATATTTAATATTGTCAGGCAATGATGGCCTATATTTGACTTGGATTTCATAATTGAGCCTGGGAGGCATGGGAGGAATAAACAGACTGACTGAAACAACAAGGGAATCCACAAGATGATTCATCTCTCTGGGTACATAGGAAATGTCAAAAATGGAAAAAGAATCTCTAATTCTCCATACCTCATCCCTGTAGGATTTCAATCTGACATGCTTTGCTTGGAAAGTATTGTTTACTTGTTGTATGATGAGATCCGCATCTCCAAACACTTTTAATCCTTTTATCCCCATCTCCTTAGCTGAATTTAATCCCAACAGCAAGGCCTCATATTCTGCTATGTTGTTAGTAGTTTTGAAATCAAGCTTAAAAGACAAATGTATAGTCTCTTTTGAAGGAGAAATCAAAACTACCCCTGCACCTGCTGAATCTTTGGTACTGGCACCATCAAAATACATAGTCCAAACTTGAACAATATCATCAGTTTGCTGCTCAGTGGACTTTACAAGCTACAAAGGAGCTGATTGAGAATCATCTATTTGAAGAATACCTGAGCCAAAGTCTGTATCTACAGCATAAATAGGATGATTTACAGAATTTTTTGCATCACTGATGATGTAGGCAAGTTGATTTTCTCTGTAGAGTCTTTTTAACTCTCCTCCAAACACTGGGATTGTAGCATATGAAAGATCCATCTGCAAGGTACCCCCCATCCTTTTGCTCCATGGAAGTGACAAGAGGATTCCGAATTTGGGTGGGATATCAACAACCACGACATCCATTACCATGCTTCTCATTGGAAATTGGGCAAGGTTTATGACAAGGTATTTTATGAGGCCAAGGCATCTGACTTTCCTAGAGTCAAAAGAGAAGAGATCATGATATGGTTTGGTGATCTCAAGCCCAAGTTCATCCATCACTTCTTTGGGCATAAGATTATGTGATGCTCCTGAATCAAGCAAGCAGTTGTGAAGGATCTTATCATGAACATTCAAGGATATATAGAATGGTGGACAAGGATCGTCTCGGTCTTCTATCATCGGTCCTATAGTTACTGTTGTCTTGTCATCTTGTAAATTTATGAAATCAACAGATGAAGAGGTCTTTGGTTCCAGGGACTTCAGGATGGCAGACTTAAAAATATCATTCTTCATGAGTTCGGTCAATGGCATAGGTATTTGTACTTTCTGAATTTCTGAATCAAAATTAAAAGAATATGCTGATTTGTAGAAGTTTTTACCTCATTGGAAGGGGCTTTAAGAATGACTTGCTCCTTGGCTAAGGGATGTGATTGCTTCTGCTGCTGTTTTGCAGGAGTGGAGGTCAGTTTTACAGGAGCAGCAGGCTGCTTGGCAACAACTTCTTTCTTCTTCACAGGAACAACGAGCAATGGTTTGGGAGCATCATTTTTAGATCTTAAATTATAACCTTACTGATCGTCGGTCGGTAGACAGCTTCTTCAACACTTGCCTCATGAATTTCTTGATCCATCAGGGCTTCTTCATAATCTACTTGTGTCAAAAAGGAGGTATCATTTTCATCACCAAAACAATTTATATCTTCTACTTCTTCAACTTCATCATGAGGTATATCCTGTTCTTCTTCTAGTATTACATTTTGGAAAGGGGGTCTGATTCTCTGATCATCAGCTGCATTCTTGTCTCTCTGAAGGATCTGGACTTGTTGATTGTTCCTTCTGTAAGTGAAAGCATTCAGATTTCTAGGGACAAAAGCATTTGACTCTTTTGTCCTTACTGGTTGTTGATTCTTTTGTCCTTACTGGTTGTTGATTCTAGATCTTCAATTTTGACATTTCAAATGTCAAGTTGTCCAACATCTTGGCCATCTTTTCCATTTT
Organism: Picea mariana; assembly: GCA_032191745.1. Classification (NCBI taxonomy): domain Eukaryota; kingdom Viridiplantae; phylum Streptophyta; class Pinopsida; order Pinales; family Pinaceae; genus Picea; species Picea mariana. The sequence goes on from JASDQU010680625.1 coordinate 46,014, forward strand.
GATATTAGAAGAAGAAGGGGGCTCAACAAAAAGCTTCTTTCTCTCAACCTTTCCTTTGAGTTTATGAGATGCCATAATATTCGATTCAACTTCGAGGGCAACATCTTGCATTAAAGCAAGAGTGGCTGATCTTCTTTCTCCGAGGATTAGACAAAAATCTGGATCAAAAGTAGCAGAAAATGTGATCTTTGCTGATGCATCACTTGGTTTGATCTCTGCAGGGATCTTGCCAAACATTCTATTAAATCTTTTGATGAATTCTGAGACCGATTCCCGATCTTCTCTTCTTAAGTTTCCGAATTCAGAAATATAATAAAGTAGATCTCTTCTTTCTCCCCAGTGTTTTAAGAACACCTCATTTAGTTGCTCAATACCTGTCACTGAATTCGCCAGTAGATCTTTGAACCACTTCTGGGCTTGGCCATCCAAACTCTGCACAAAAACTCTGGTCCACACATCTTCTTCTGAAATGTTAATATTTTTAGCATAAGCATAAAAAGCTTCTATATGTTTTTCAGCAGTATAATCCCCAGCTCCGGTAAACTTAGGCATATATTTCTGATAATCTCCGGTTGGCATGGCAGATAAGGGATTAGGCAAGACCAGTGGAGCATACCTATTTGCTAAAATCTGTTCCATCTTGGTTAAAGGGGCAGCCATGATAATCTTGAGGGTTGATACAGGAGAAGAATTTTCAGGAGATGAAGGTTGAGATGGGATGGCTGGGTTTAAATAAAATGGTGGTCTTACTTCACTTTGGGAAAGATTTTCAGAAATGAGAGGAAAATAAGAGGCCTTGTAAAACTGACTGAGCAACAAGGCTAAGATTTCTTCTCCCTTAGAGGATAGATCATGTAAAATATCTTCGAGAACAGGAATATTAGTATGAGTGTAGAAAACACCCTCTATAGGCTTTGCAGGTGAGGAATTTAAAGAAGAAGAAGAGGAGGTTTATTTTTGCCGAGGGAACTCTGTAATTACCTATTTAAGATTAGATGTAACATCAAGCTCGAAAACAAAGTCTGTAATATTAGAGGAAAATGAAGGCTCCTCAACCTTCAATTTTTCAGATACAATTTCAACTTCCTGAGAACTATGAATTTCAGCAGCAGGGGATACAACTAGAGTCTTTTCAGATATGAAAGAAGAAGTGTCGGCTTGAATATTTGGATTTGATTTCTTTGCAGATCTGGAAGCCTGTCTTTGTAAATATTTTCCCTTACTGATGATCTTCTTAGGGTTAGGAACTGGAGCTGCCAGTGGGCCTTCTTGGTTCGCCTTGGTGTGAGCTCTTTTTAGAGCCACTTCGTTTTAATGGAGTTGCCAGATAGATGGTTACAACCCAAATAATGTCCAGGCTTTGTCTATCATCAAAGCTAGATCTATGTTGTCCCCCAAGGAAGCTGAGCTTCAATCTCCTCTCCTCGACAACGACACCAATTTGTTATCACTCCAGGAAACTCTCCTAGGCTGTAAGTCATAGATGCCTGGTAACTTAATCTTTTGGTAACTGTTTTCTCAATAATAAGTGTGGGTTTGGATCAAGTTGGATGACTAAATCATTTCTCACTCAAAACATGCATGAACACATTTAGATGGACAAGGCTTTCAACCACAATTGTTCAGAGAGTTTACAAATAAAGGGATGTATGGAGAAATAACTATTATATCAGCAGAATCACATATAAAGAATATATGAATGACCAATTACAATAATCACAAGAATACTTGCAAAGTTTAACTTATGAATGCAATGATAAGATGACAGTTATCAAGCATAAATAAACATAACAACATGAATACAATATCCAGGTGCAAGTACAGAATAGGTAAGAAGATGAAATCTGAACAAGTTATGGAAAAAGAAGCTTGTATTACTCAATATGGAAATGAGAAGTTTGAATACATAATCTGAAAAAAGTCTCCAAAGTCGAACCATGTGTTTATCTTTAGTTTTCAACTTTATAGCTTTACAACACAGTATCTAGATCCTGAATTAATGGATCAGATATGCCTAAAATAGAAAGTCAAAACTAACTTGCAAAAGATAAGGAATGATCCTCAAAATGAGGTCAATCCCACATTTCATGGT
>JASDQU010680625.1:56160-96934 GCA_032191745.1 Picea mariana
AACCAACTTCAAAAAAAGAGAATATGGATCTTTCCTTGAGAAATATTTTTTGACAATTAAATTTTCTAATACATCCCAACTAGTGATGGTTTCGGGCAGCAATGAGTAAAATCATTCACTAACATTTCCCTTTAGAGTTAAGATAAATAACCGGCATGCAGCATCATTTTAAACCACATTATAAATCTCACAAGCACTATCAAACTTAACCAAATGTTTATCTGCATCCTCTAAAGTATTTCCGAAGAACATGGGAAACTTGTCCAGAGAAATATCTAGAAATGGATGAATTTCTCCTTTCAAATTGAGTGGACTTTTTTGCAACCATATCTTTCTCTAGGTACCTTCTCCCTTCACTATAAATTGAATTTTTTTTTATGGGATTGATGGGGAAGGACAAATATCATCACAACATGAAATAAACTCCTTGGAGGAGTCATGGAGTCACCAAGAAATTTTTCTTCAAAATCTAGATTTTTGGTGATGGAGTCACCAGGGAGATCATCCTCCAAAATATTGGATGCTTCTTTATTTATATATAATTTGTCACAACTTATTTGTGACTGAAACTTTAACAATATTTCTTCAAGGCCATTTAATTCTCCTTGAACAGGGTTTTCAAGAACCCAATTCATCTTAAATCAATCTCTATATCTTTTTTTCAAAAATTCAACTAGATAGATTCTAGTTTTCGAATAATATTTGATCCTAAAAAGTATCATATTTCTTGAAAATAAATCATTCCCTAGAATGATCGCCAAAAATGTTTATGCTCATATTGGTCAAGATCCAAACAACAACCTCGCGAGGATAAAATCCCCATGCTTTTTTATAAAGGTGGTACTCTATTAAATTATGAAAGATATAGCTTGATGTTCTTGGATTGGACAATCAAATAGGAGAATTCTAAATAGGAAACCCCAAATATTTATTTATTTTGTTTATATGTAAAATGGTTCTTGATAACTAGATTGCTCCTTAAGTGCAACATTTGCTTGGAATGGACCAAGCAACTCTTTAACAATGAAAAATATGAATAAATTCTTCAATATGAAAATAAATACATGCTCAACTTCATTATAACATCCTTTTGAAACACATGCAAGTAGGATATGCATCCACTATTTCTCACAAGAAAGAGAGTGAAATGGTGTTGGTCATTTAAGAGAACTTTAAATGAGTATTGCATTCAAAACTGAAAAGAATTTGATGGGCATACTCCAAAATCTCATGCTCAGAAATCCCAATATCTGAGAATTCATTAAATTTATACCCCGAAGTAGTTCTCTGTGGAGTTTAATACATAAAATTATTACACATCATTTCAATAAACCAATTGACTAATGCTCATAAATGAAGTTTTCCAAATGCGATGACTAAACTTCCGTGAAACATTTAGACAATCATGACTTACATTATCATCCACATATATGGTTTTCAAATACTCATATTGATATATTTGGAAAAAGAGACCTAGAATATTTAAAGAAAGACACTCAAAAATCTCAACCTTATACTCAGTTCAGAAATACAAGCATAAAGCCTTGAGAAAAATAATGTAGAAGAAGAAGAAGAAGAAAAAAAATGGTGATATATATTTGATGATCAGAAACTTGGCTGCATATTGATGGCTGAACCATGCTATCTTGATGAACCCTTTATAATCCAACTTTCTAACCCCCCCTTTGATGGTGCTCTCTCTCTTTTAAAAATGCTTCTTGAAGTAGTTAGGGTTTTGTCCTTCTAGAAGTTTCAACATGCTTCCTTTTTGTAGTAAATCACTTTATTTAATTCTTTATTGAATTCTCCTTAATGACTTTATGTCATTGAAATTCGTGCCTCCAAGTGGGACCTACTTAATCCTTAAATAAATTTTTATTTAATAAACTTTTATTTCCAAAGTTTAAACTAGATGTCTTAAAAAAGTGGACAATGTTTAAATATTTTGAGCATGATAGTCGACATCTCAGCCATGGAAACCATTTTAGAATTAATCTTCATCATTCCATATTTCCAAAGAGTCTTCTTGAATGAATTTTATAGTTATGTATCTCAAGTTATACGCTCGAGAAGTTGAGAGATTCCAAACAAATTTACTAGCAAGTCATGAAAACAGAGTTGACTGTTCTTTCAATTTATGGGAGAATTATGACAAAATTTATCCCTTGAAACATGTTCCATTGTCTTCTTTGTCAAATTATCTTTCCGATGAGGTATGGTTTTCCCCAAATGAACATATAGATCTCAAGTTATGGGATTCAAAAGATCATTGCTCAACAACTGTCGATGTAGCTCATGGATCAATCTTAGCTTTTCATTTAATTCCACCCTTTTAAATCCCACATGCATTGTGGAGATGAATATTTTAGTGTTTACAATGTAAATGTTCCCATGTCATTCATGTGAAACAAATGGAGCTTATGGAGATCAACCCTTAGAAAAAATTATGACTTAGTACACATTTTGATGGCCCAGTCACTGTTTAGTCAACACCAAGTCATCGCACAGTCAGCGCCCATGTGCCACAATGTAATTGGTTTCCACATATCTTAATATCATTGGTTTCCATGTGTCTCAATTAGATAAGGGGACCATTTGTTTCAACATGATAGGAGGAATAAAACTTAGGAAAACATGTTAAGTTTGGAGAGTACGAGAGATGGACAAGAACGGAGATGGGGAGGGGGAATAGGGAATGAGAGGGGATCACGTGTAGGGAGTGAGTTAATGAGAGGTGATTGGGATCATGTGTAAGGAGTGAGTGAATTAGCGAAGTGGAATATAGAAATAATACTAAGTACGGTGGAATGTGGGGATATGACTTAGAATATAGAAATAAGACTCATACTTGGAATATAGAAATAAGACTAATTATGGTATATGAGATATACTTGGAATATAGAAATAAGACTAAGTATGGTATATGAGATAAGAAGAGAAGAAAACTAAGAGACCAAGCATGGACTAGTATAGGAGAGACTAAGTACAAGAATATAAGCACGAGAATAATAGATGAAAGGAATGTGAAAGTATAATAATAGAGGAAACTGAAAGTACCGAGATAGAAATTAGTTGTGTTGCACATGGAAGAAGTTCTCTTTTATGGGAGATTGGGTAGTTGGAGAAAACCATGGATATCTTGGGCATACATACTCATATTTTGATTCCATAAAATGCATGACGAAGATGAGATTGAGAGATACACCATGAGCTTATAATCATTCAAAATTTCCTTCTTGTGATATTGATTTTTTCTTTTATTCCAAAGAGAGGAAAATCGAGGTGACCAAATTTTTTATCAATAGGACCCTAATGTTTTTCTTTTTGAATTCAATAATTTATGTCATACTTATGGTTATACTAATGATACAAAAAACCTTTGTTTATTTCCTACTACTTTAAAAGGAGTTTCTTTAAAATGGTTCGTTAGTTTAGGTGAGAACACTATTTCATATTGGGATAAAATGCGTAAAATATTTCTTAAAAAATATCAAGTATATTGCAATCCTATAGATACTAAAGAATAAATTTTTAGAATGGTACAAGAAGAAGAAGAAAGTTTAGAGGATTATTTAGAGATATTTTTATATAATTTGAAAAAATCTAAACATATATCTTTGAATTATGATATTATTCGCACAATAATTTTAAAATGAATTCAAGATGAATTTATAGATGTACTTAACCTTCAGCTGAATTCAAGATATATTTTATGTTGATCATCTTCTGGGATAGATTTTTAGGAATCATGCATTGCAGAGAGTTTGAAATCTTTATTTTATCCCATATTTCCCGTAAATTCTATATCAAATTCCTGTAATAAAACCATTGAAATTTATCCTCAGAAAGGTTTAAATACTAATTTTTCTTTAGATGATTGTTAGAAAAATAAACTAATTCAAAATTTTTAGAAAATTTCCAATGCATTTTTCTGGAACTATACAGACATGCAAGGTATCCATCTGAATACATGCACTCATCATATATATACACAAGAAAATGTTAAACCTGTTAGGAAACCCTAGAGAAGAATGAACCCTATTTTAAAGGATATAGTAAAAGGGGAACTTAAGAAATTATTGGATGTAAATTTTATTTATCCCATATCAGACAACCAATGGGTTTCACCCTTGGTGATTTTTCCCAAAAGGAATGAAAAGTGGCAAGTATGTGTTGATTACTGATAATTAAATAAGGCCACCTTAAAATACCATTTTCCTTTACCTTTCATAGATCGAGTCCTGAATACTTTAGCAAGAAAGAAATATTTGTATTTTCTTGATGTCTTCAATGAATATAATTAGATAAGAATTGCTCCAGAAGATCAAGACAAAATGACCTTTACATGCCCATGGGGAACATATGCCTATAAGGTATTACCTTTTGGACTATGTAATGTGTCCAAGAGTCAAAATATTTCATCGATCATCGATAGGCCATCAACACTGACAACAATCCGTGTAAGTCCATCATAACGAAACAAAAAATAGAGTTCTCCCGATGACGATGAATTACGAGAACCAAGAAAATAAATCTTAGTCGTCGATCAGGTATAAGGGAAAAACCCGACCGTTGATGTGTTGTCCTTGTCACCTTCCACACTTGCCATGTCACATGCCACATGTCTAGCCACTTAGACTACCCGTACCATCACAACAACTTACACTTCATCCTTTGAAACTTAGTTTCCACATCGACTTCCACGTCATCTTGTACAGTAATAAAAGACAACGTCGGATTTTTTTCCTACCAATAAGAGAAGAGCTAAGGGTTAGATCACACCATCGATGTCGATGCACACATCGACAATCAATGAGTTTTAAACATAACAGAGCATGTAATGTACATGTTTGTTCCGACACTGATACTACAAAGATATCTAAACCATCCATCTTTTTGGGTCAATAAAATTCGTCCATCCGTTTAAGCACAGATTTGGCCACTGGACAAGGATTATGTTTAAGATAACTTGTGCAGGGGATCACCACTAGGTTTTGAAACGATTACATAACTATTAATTCAAAAGGTTAGGGTCGCCAATGAACACGNTAACTTATTTAAGGATCCCTTGCTAAATAGTCGTCGACATAGGAAAAATGTTTTCAAAGGAAAGTTACACTTAACAAATTCTCCTAATCTCTGACATTGCATGCCAATTAATTCAAAATAGGAAATCACCGATGAACTAGAAACAACGGTCCCCCGCGTCATCAACTCACAATGCATTTAACTCCCAATCGTGGCGCGAATATCGTTTGATCATACATTTGGTGTCTTATTATGTGTAAAAACCTATCGAGCATCAAGCACGTGTGTGGGCATAGAAAATGGATGGGCCATCCAATCCAGTTGGTGGTCGACGAGTTTTTCGGCGTCAACGCATAAGTGTGAAGGCTTTCAAAAACAAAAACCACAAACCTCTAACAACCAATGAACCTGTATCGCAATGAGTGATGTGGTGTGATGATGTGCCTTAGTATGGATAATTGAAATGGAATCTTACGTGTCTTGTGACATGGATAAAATGTGGATGCAGACGTTGACATGGAGATTGTACATAGGGTGACATGGTGATTGTACAAACGATGACATGAAAGTTGTATGGATGATGACATAATGTCCTACATGGAACATGGGATAGACCTTGAAAGATACATTTATTCGTTAAATAATGGATAGCCCTGATATATCGATTATTTGGATTGGAAGGTGGATATGCTTCAAAGGTTCATGCATCGGTTTGTTTTTCACCTCTTTGATCGAGGTTTTTTTCCTACACATGACGCTCACATCGGGTGACACACGAGAGTGTGAATACACATGCATTACCATTTTTTAATGGTTGATGCCAACAGTCTGAATCGTCAGGACACAACATCGTCGGGTCAGGCCATTTAGACTAGTTTAACAATTCATTTCAAACTTGAATTCCCCTAGACCATATGCCTTCATCTGCCCAATTTAAAGAGTGTTACATTTTGCAGAATTATGCATTCTACCTCATCCCACATGGTCGATCGGTCTTAAAAACAATTGTTGCTCTTTTATGGTTTAATTCATGTTTAGGTTGTTTTTCAAACAATTATCAAAGAAAACAATAACTTGGGAAAATCAAGAAAATCAAATCAAACACAAGTTTATAAAGTAACAGAATAAAGAAAAAACAAAAATTCAAGAATCGAACTGAATGTGGTACCCACAAATTTCCAAGAAATTTTAAGGGTGTGTTGAGTGATCAACACAAAGGTTGTCTCCAGTGGAAATGGTAAACCACCAACGACATGGAATTTTCTATAATTGTGATGAAAAATATTCTCCAAGTCATCGATGTAAATAATAGAAATTGTTGCAAATTGATAGGACCACTCAAGCCTTGATCGAAGACATAATGATCGAAGAGACACCAAAGTTATAGGTTGAATACATCAACACTCAATATCAGTTGGATATTGAGCAACTATTCCCTCATGAAGAACCACTCATCTCCCTGCATGTATTATCGAGCATTTTGACTCCACAAACCTTGAAACTCATATTCTACATCAAGCACCATAAATTCGTAGTCTGAGTTGACAATGGAAGTACTCACAATTTCATTCATAAGAGAGTAGCAGAATAAACCCATGTCTTGTACACATGGTGCACAAATTTCAAATCATGATTTCCAATGGAGGCATGGTGAAATGTGGGGGTAGATGTGAAAATGTTAAACTCCATATGGGAGACTATCAACTCAAAACCCATCTATTTTCCATCGATATGGGTGGTTGTGATATAGTATTGGGGGTAGAATGGTTACACACGTTGGGACTAGACATTGTGGATTTCAAAGAAATCTATATGAGTTTCACTAAAGAGGGTCATATACACACCCTTCGAGGGCTTCATGAAGGATGTCCTAAAATAATCATCTTTCATCATATGGAGAAGTTATTAAATAAAGGACACTCTAGAATTATTTCCTAATTTAATGCCATACAGGTTATGGATAATCCAAAACAATAAATCCACCCAAACTTGCAGCTAGTCCTCGAAAAACATCATCATGTTTTTGAGACACCAAATGGTTTACCCCTTCTCAAGGAGAGAATGACCATGACATTCCCCTAATTCCAAGAATTCAACCACCAACTGTGCATCCTTATCAACACCCTTTTGCACAAAATAATGAAATAGAAAAGATGATTAAGAGAGTGTTCCAGGTGGGGGTCATACATCTCAATACCAACACTTACTCATCACCAATATTCATGGTGTTAAAGAAGGAAGGAACTTGGTGCATGTGTCCTTATTTTAGGGCTCTCAATAAGTTTATGATCAATGACAAATTCCCTATCCTAGTTATTATGATCTCTTGGATGAAAATTGTGCTAAGAATGTTGTTGGAGTTAATTTCTTGTCTATTCTAATGGTTGATAATGATGAGGATGAGTTGAAAATGGTGTTGCAGATAGATTTTTTGAATGCTCGATGCACATCGACTGTATTTTTCTCATTTTCCTTCAAATTATCCTTCAAATGGTCAACCTTGCGATTTGTAGCTTGAATTTTTTTAGAGTAGTTGATTTTGTCTTTATTCATTCTTTCAACGATCTTATGATGCGCACCTTGTATTTCCAATCTTAGCTCCTTCAAAGAATCAACTATATTACGTTGTTGTTCATGTAATTCTTTGGTCCCTCCACTATCTCAATGTGGATGTAGATCTTGTTCTCATTTCTTCCAGAGACGTTCCATCCACATGGATCAAAATGTGCATGGGGACAGCGTCAAGGTAATGATGGTAGAAAACATGGAGAATCCATACAAACACCAATCGAATTTCTACAAAGGCTTTACTCTCACCCTCAAAAAATCATGTTCTCCTGTTGCTATGATACCAAAATGGACTAGAGTAACACGACTAGGGTTCCAATCCCGACAACAGGAAAGAGGGTTTACATAGGTGGAAATGGTCGAATTTGCATTTGGATTTTGAGTGCTTTTAATGTGAGTTGTGGAATCATTGAGGATATCATGTTAAGAAGGATATGTTAACCCATTGTATCCTTAATCAAACTACCTTTCCAACGAGGTATGGTTTTCCCCAATCATATGTCTGGATCTTGAGTTATGGGATTTAGAAGATCGTTTCTCAACAATTGTTGATCTAGATCATGGATCAATATTATCCTTTCATTTAGTTATGCCCTTTTAAATACCACAGGCATTGTGGAGATGAAGAGTTTAGTGTTTAGAATGTAAATTTTCCCATGACATTCAAGTGAAACAAAAAGAGCTTATGGAGATTGAGCCTTAGGAAAATTCATGACTTAGTAAAAGTTTTGATAGCCTAGTCACTACCCATTCATTTCCTAGTCAACACCATGTCATCGCCTAGTCAGTGCCCATGTTTCATAATGTAATTGGTTTCCACATGTCTTAATATCATTGGTTTCCATGTGTCTCAATTGGATAGGATGCCATGTGTTTCAATGTTATAGGAGGAATAAAACTTAGGAAAACATGTTAAGTTTGGAGAGTATGGGATATGGAGGAGAAGGGAGATGGGGAGGGGGAATAAGGAACGAGAGGGGATCAGGTGTAGAAATAATACTAAGTATGGTATATGAGATAAGAAGAGAAGAAGACTAAGAGACCAAGCATGGACTAGTGTAAGAGATACTAAGTACAAGAATATAAGTACAATAATATTAGATGAAAGGAATATGAAAGTATAATAATAAAGGTTGAAATTGAAAGTACCGAGAGATAAATCATCTCCGTTGCACATGGAAGAAGTGCTCTTTTATGGGAGATCGAGTAGTTGGAAAAAAAACATGGATATCTTGGGCATACAAACTCATATTTTGATTCTGTAAAATGCATGACAAAGATGAGACTGAGGGCTACACCATGAGCTTATAATATTTCCAAATTTCCTTCTTCTGATATCAATTTTTTATTTATTCCAAATAGTGTAAAATCGAGGTGACCAATTTTTTATCAACAACTGGCTCCAACTACGGGACAATGACCCCATGTGGATTTTTGAGAACACAAAAATATGAGGACCAACGTCCTTCTCCATTGGGCTATGGATTCATATTCAAGTATCATCTTCATCTAGTAACTGATTTATTATGAAAAAAATTGACTGAAAGAAGAAAACTATGTACATACAATATTTACCTACCCTAACTTTCTTGGAGAAAAGGGACACTTTTCAAGTGTAAGTATATTTCCAATGGATCCATTCAAGCATCCAACTGATCATTGGAATAAATTTCAGAATTGGGTAACATATCATGGCTTCTATCAAGAAGTGAAAAGCATGCCCAAAGTACACCAAAGTAAAATTGATTTGGATGTGCCCAAAATTTGATTGCATTTCTTGGCCAACAATTCTTTGGAGCCATGATTCAATAAAATCAACTCTTGGTGGTTTCTCATGAATGTTGCTATCTTTGGTTGGATGAGAAGTTTCCCATTTGAAAATATTTTCATCTTTTTTTAATCCCCAACCACATCCAAGATTATCGATTTATTGATTATGTATTGAAAGCATTCTTCCTTCATGCAATGACCATGTTTCTATGGTGAGGTTTCAAAGACAAATTGCTACCAAAAAATTATGGAGAATTGTAAGGTTGTCTTTTTTTTTTTCATAAACAATTTCATTATCTTCATAAATAAAACATATCACCCATGGGTCCTCTTGTTGCAAATTCCCCTCTTTTGATTCTTGTAATATATCTTCTTCGTTAAACTATTCTCTATAAAAACAATCAACTTCATAAAAGTTTGATATAAACTGATGACTTTTACCATTACTTTATTCATCCAATGTAGACATTCTTCTTGTGTCTTGGTAAAAACTAGTTGTTCCATTTGAAAATATACTGCAACATTTTCATCATGATTATATTGAATGAAATTCTCATGTACATATAACATAGGTTCTTTAAATTCATCTTTAAACTGATTATGATAATTACTCTCAAATTGAACACATGAGAGGTCATAATTTCCCTCCAATGGAGCAAGTAGAGGATGGTATTCTTCTAAAATTGAAACTTTAGGGTTCTCATTTTCCATTTCAAGAACAAGATACAAAAAGGAAATATTCACATCTTTCATTAAAATTTTCTTCTAAATCCATTCCTCCATTGTCCTTGAACAATATTGGGAATTTTAATAGATTAGCACCAATTTCATGAATATTTCTTTCAATGACTTGAGATCACTACATTAACTCTTTGTAGCTGCACTCTCCCTCTTGCTTCAATAAAAATATTAGATTCACAAGCAAGGCATTTTTATAACAACTAAAAATATTGAGATCATTTGGAAACATATCTTGAGGAATATCATGAAGAACTTTCATAAATATGAAAGTGAAATGTTTGTCTGTCTCTTCCTCATTCATATGTATTTCAACCAACTTCAAAAAAAGAGAATATGGATCTTTCCTTGGGAAATATTTTTTGACAAATAATTTTTTTAATACATCCCAACTAGTGATGGTTCCAGGCAGTAATGAATAAAATCATTCACTAGCATTTCCCTTTAGAGTTAAGATAAATAATCGACATGCAACATCATTTTCAACCACATTATAAATCTCACAAACACTATAAAACTTAACCAAATGTTTATTTGCATCCTCTGAAGTATTTTCGAAGAACATGGGAAACTTGTCAAGAGAAATATCTACAAAGGGATGAATTTCTCCTTTCAAATTGAGTGGACTTTTGTGCAACCATATCTTTCTCTAGGCACCTTATCCCTTCACTATAAATTGAACAACTTTTTATGGGCTTGATGGGGAAGGAAAAATATCATCACAACATGAAAGAAACTCCTTGGAGGATTCATAATATAGGTCTTCTTGAAATTCTTGAATATTTTTGGTGGAGTCACCAAGTCATTTTTCTTCAAAATCTAAAGTTTCGGTGATGGAGTCACCAGGGAGATCATCCTCCAAAATCTTGGATGGTTCTTTATTTCTGTAGAAGTTGTCACAACTTATTTGTGACTGAAACTTTAAAATATTTCTTCAAGTCCATTTAATTCTCCTTGAAAAAGGTTTTCAAGAACCTAGTTCATCTTAAATCAATCTCTATATCTTTTTTCAAAACTTCAACCAGAAAGATTCTAGTTTTCCAATAATATCTGATCCTAAAAAGTATCAGATTTATTGAAAATAAATCATTCCCTAGAATGATCGCCAAAAATGTTTATGCTTAGATTGGTCAAGATCCAAACAACAACCTCACGAGGATAAAATCCCCCTGCATTTTTATATAGGTAGTACTCCTCTGTTAAATTATGAAAGATATAGCTTGATGTTATTGGATTGGAAAATCAAATAGGAGAATGCTAAATAGGAAACCCCAAATATTTATTTCTTTAATTTATATGTAAAATGGTTCTTGATAACTAGATAGCTCCTTAAGTGCAACATTTGCTTGGAATGGACCAAGCAACTCTTTAACAATGAAAAAGATGAAGAAAAGTTTCAATATCAAAATAAATACATGCTCAGCTTCATTATAACATCCTTTTGAAACACATGCAAGTAGAATATGCATCCACTATTTCTCACAAGAAAGAGAGTGAAATGGTGTTGGTCACTTCAGAGAACTTTAAATGGGTATTGCATCCAAAACTGAAAAGAATTTGATGGGCATACTCTAAAATATCATGCTCATAAATCCCAAGATCTGAGAATTCATTAAATTTATACCCCGAAGTAGTTCTTTGTGGATTTTAATACATAAAGATATTACACAACATTTCAATAAACCAATTGACTAATGCTCATAAATGAAGCTTTCCAAATGCAAGGTTTAAACTTACGTGAAACATTTAGACAATCCTAACTTACATTACCAGCCACATATATGGCTGCCAAATACTCCTATTGATATATTTGGAAATATATACCTAGAAGATTTAAAGAAAGACACTAAAAAATCTCAACCTTATACTTAGTTCAAAAATACAAGCATAAAGCCTTGAGAAAAATAGTGTAGAAGAAGAAGAAGAAGAAGAAGAAAAATGGAGATATTATTTGATGATTAGAAACTTGGCTGCCTACTGATGGCTGAACCATGCTATATTTATGATCTCACCCTTGATAATCCAAATTTCTAACCCCCCCTTTGACGGTGCTCTCTCTCTCTCTCTTTTAAAATCTAATCTCTATGTTTCTTGAAGTAGTTAGGGTTTTGTCCTTCTAGAAGTTTCTGCACGCTTCCCTTTTGTAGTAAATCACTTTAATTAATTCTTTATTGAATTCTCATTAATGACTTTGTGTCATTGAAATTCATGCCTCCAAGTGGGACCTACTTAATCCTTAAATAAAATTTTATTTTCTTTGAACTCAAATTGGGGAACATGATTGTGGAAGAGTATGAGAAAAAAATTTAACATTTGATGAGGTATGTTGGATATATTGAATATAATAAGGTCAATATACAAAAAAAATTAAGTGGTTTTCCTGCATTCTATAGAGACAAGATTCAATTTGATGAGCCTAAATATTAATGAAACAATAAAGAAGGTAAAGTACTTATATGATCAGAACAATGGTAAGGCATATTTCCAAAAACCTTGGAGGGATAAGAAGAAGAACCAACATGGTCAAAGGAATAGGGGCTTTGGACATCCTTTCTTTAGAAACAATCTTAACACATATCAACAACGTTATCCAACCTAGAGTGGATCCAATATGGCATAATATTTAGGGAAAAGGGAAAGGCATTGAATCGAATTTTCGGGATGTGAAAGGGATAATTTGTATAGAGATTGTCCTCACAAGGAAGACATAATGAGGAATGTGCACAACATCTAAGAAGCAACTACAATGGAAGAGGTGGTTAGGAACAATACAAGAATATATGGAACCTTGGACCATCAATAGGTATATCATATATCAAACATGATCAAGGTTGAAGGTAAGATTCCTATTGCAGTTTTAATTGATTCAGGAGAAATTCGTAGTTATATTCCTCTTGATTTGGCTAAAAGATTTCCTCTAAAGAGAAGTAAACATAGTAAATCATGGTTGGCATTGACTACTAGGACCAAAAGGAAAATAAATGAGATAGTAAAAGGTTTCCCCTTAAATATGAATGGGGTCAACATTGTTACATATCTTAAGATATTTCCATGTGATTCTTATGATGTCCTCATTGGGATGGATTGTTTAGGTGCACATCATTATGTTCTAGATTTTCATAATAATATTTTTACTTCTATAGATGAAGAAGGACAACAAATTATAGTGAAAGTCATTCCAATGCCTATTTCCATAAGGGATATTTTGACTTTGTAGTTGAAAAGATGTTTTAGAAAATGGTGTCAATCGTATGCAACCAATGTGGAAGAGACATCAAAGGAAAAATTCCCAAGTCTTGAGGAATTTCCAGTACTACAATAGTTTTCATATGTGTTTGAAGATGTACTTGGATTTACACCTAAAAGAGACATTGATTTCTCTATTGATTTGGTGCCAAGAGTTTCTCTAATTTCTAAGACTCCATATAAAATAAGTAAACCAAAATTGAAGGAGTATCAAATGCAGATAGAATACTTGTTGAAGAAAGGGTAAATACATACAAGCATATATCGTTAGGGAGAACTAGTGCTTTTGTGAAGAATGATGGAATTTTGATGGTGTTCATTAATTTAAGATAATTGAACAAATTCATTGTGAGGAATAAATATCCTCTTCCTAGAATTGATGGCTTATTTGATTAGCTAACATAAGCAAGAATATTTTTAAATATAGACCTAAGTTCAATATTCTATCGGGTAAGGATAAATGATGAAGATATCAGTAAAACAACTTCCAAAACCATATATGGACACTATAAGTTTGTAGTGGTGCCATTTAGTCGAACAAATGCACCAAGTACTTTCATGTGATTGATGAATGGAATATTATGCAATATTTGGACAATTTTATCATTATGTTCCTCGATGATAATCTTATTTAATCAAAATCAAAGGAGAAGCATGAAGAGAAATTGAGGTTAGTACTACGAGCGCTAAGAGAGCATCAACTTTATGTTAAGTTAAGAAAGTGTTCCTTTTATCAAAGTCAAATTCATTATTTGGGACTCATCATTTCTGAGTAAGGAATAGAAATACATCTAGATAATATTGAAGCCATTATGGGATGGCCTACACCTAAGAACATATCAGAGGTAAAGTCATTCATGGTATTGGATAGATTCTATAAAAATTTTGTAGAATGATTCTTCAAAATTGCACATCCAATTACCATTACAAAAGAAAGGAGTCAAATTTGAATGGACATTATAGTTTGAGGAAAGTTTCCAAAAATTAAATAAAATGCTCACTAGTGCACCCATTCTAAGTAATGTTGATCCAAATGAAGATTTTGTGGTATGTATAGATTCTTGCAAGGAGGGCATTGGTGGAATTCTCACTCAAAATGGGTATGTGGTTTTTTATGAATCCAAAAGGTTAAGTAGACTGAGAAGAATTATGTGACACATGACTTGGAGCTTGTTGACATTGTACATGCATTGAATATGTGGAGACATTATCTAATGGGAACAAAATTTGACTTAGGAACATACCATAGTGGTTTGAAGTATTGATTTGAACAATATACTTTGAATTCTATGCAAACAAGATGGTTGGAATTTATTTGTGAATTTGACTTTGATATCAAACACATTAAAGGTAAAGAGAATAAGGTTTCTAATGCACTTAGCAAAAGGATACATGCACTACATTCTACAACCATTAGCATGTGTAAATTATATTTGAGGAATAGAATTTTGGTGGTTGTTGTCTTAGATGAGAACTATCTTCATTTCAAAGAAGGATTACTATAGGAAAATGCACAACATAAATATGAAGATTATAAGTTGGAATATGATGGAATTCTTATGCATAACAATAGAGTTTATGTTCCTAGTTATAGTGAATTAAGGAAACTTTTAACGAATGAGATGCATAATATTTTATATGTTGGACATCTTAGATACCAAAATACAATTAAAGTAGTAAGAACTCAATATTTTTTAATCAAGAATGAAGAAATGCATTGCTAAGTATATGGCTAGATATATGGAATGTCAAAGAGTAAAGGTTGAACACAAACACCCAACATGATTTCTACAACCATTGCCAATATTGTAACATCCCCAGATCCAAGATGGGCCACACCACACAAAAATCATTTCTTTTGATACCATTTTAATTACCAATATGCCCTGCATATGAATACAATTATGCAATCCTAACAGTATTTTATACATGCATAAATATATACAATTAAAGCATATAACATTAACATAAACATACACATAGTAATTGGCACATAAACACATACAAAGAGCACTTATATTTTGTTGTAAATCGCCAAATCCATGCAGACCTCAGACATTCCTCCCATTTATAGACTTTGTTGCTCATATACTCTCAACAAAAGGCCAGCCTCGAGCCGAGGCTATGACTCCACTAGGGAAAAGGCTCCTAATCCAAACTAAGGTCTAACAATAGCTCAAAAAAGACATGCTCATGTGCCAAATCCAACAACTCTCCCTGGCTCAAAACCTCTCATTCCCCACAACATGCCCCACCCCAGGAAGTGTACCCTTTCTCTGCTCAACAGTCCTTCGGTTGTACCACTTCCCTTCTAGGGCTTCAGCAACAGGATGCCCATGAATTCTTAGAGATCTATGGCACTTGGAACACAAGGTTTCTCAAGGATCTCAACACCCACTAGCCTAGCACACAGGAATTCCTATCCCAACAATTATATCACTCAAAGAGATTGCTCCACAGGCACGACAACTTGCTTCTTCAACCCAAACCACCAAGGATTTACAGGGTAACTAGCTTCAACTTACACTCTAGCAAAGGTATGGGTGATGGATGGAAAGAGTTGAGTGAATGATGGCAAGAATGATGGAATTACACTAATTACTAACATTATATTTGCATGCTCTTAACTTGACACTTGCCACCTTATGAACTACCTTTGACCCCATTTGGTGACTTGTTTCCAACCTTTAGTAACTTAGGATAAAATTGTATTACATGAATTTTGAATTTAGGAATAATATTATAATATTCCCTTGGCTTAAGACCCCTTGATTTAACCCCTCTTATTAGACCTTTATCCCCCTTTTCCTCTCATGGAGTCCTACCCCCCATACTCTTTCCTCTGACTTGGTCTACAAAAGTGATGCATTTTATTAATATATATGGGTGTGATTACATATTACAATGATAGGCTCACTATCCTTTTAGCTCATAGTCTCCTGGCCTAAATCACACAAGTACTTTGGCCTCAAAAAATACATACAAAATTAGTCTAACCCAAAAGTTATTGGCTCACCAGCCTATAAAGTGTATGTATATTTAAATTTGGAGTTCATTCTAATGGTATTACATTCCCCTCCCCCTTATTTATGCATTTCCCTCGATGAATTATATACACATGTACAAGCAAAATTCTTTAAAAAGTTCCAAAAATATGCGGGTATTTTTCCCACATGGCATCCTCGTGCTCCCACATTGCATATTCAGGACCATAACATGTCCACTAGACCTTTACCAACCCTATTTCTCAATTCCAAAGCAGCTTGACTTTGAGATTATGTAGGTTTCCATAATACGTCATAATGTTAGCAATTTTTTATGGATAATAGTGTGTGTAAGGTTTTGAAACGTCCAACATTTTGAGTGGACACTCCACCCATCATCAGGGACACATGATGATGGGTGGAGTGTCCACTCGAAATGTTGGATGTTTCAAAACTTTGCACCCAGTGTTATCTAGAAAAATTTGCTAACAATTTGACTTTCCTGACCAATATGCACATCGGCTAAGCTTGGAAGTTTCCTTCTTGCTCCACTTGAATCACATTCTGATCAATTACATAATTAGCAACAGGAACATACTTTTTAAGAAAAGACACATGAAACACGTTATGTATGTACATGGATGAAAGCAATGCAATCATGTATGCAACAGGACCAATCCTCTCTAGGATCTAAAATGGTCCACAATATATTGTTGCTAGCTTTGGACAACTTCCCAATTTAAGTGAACTCTTCTTAGCTTTCACTTTCAAGAAGACATGCTTACCCACTTTAAATTCTTTGTCCATTCTACCTTTGTTTGCATAAATTTTCTGCATGTCTTGAACATCTTTTAAATTATGTTTTATTTTCACAATCTTCTCTTCCATTTCTCTAGGTAATTCCATCCCAACCACTGCTATGTCTACTGGGTTGTCCCAGATCACTTGCGTGTTGACTTTTCTTCCATATAATGCTTCAAATGGGCTCATATTTAAAGATGCATGATACCCATTATTATAAGAAAACTCAACTAGATTTAAATAATATTCCCACTTTGATGGTTTATCCATCACATGCATTCTCAGCATATCCTCAATCACATGATTAATCCTATTTGCTTTCGTGTTTGATTCTAGGTGACATGTTGTGCTAAAATTCATATTTGTCCCATATCCTTTAAGTAATCCCTTCCAAAAATTTGATATAAAATTTGGATCTCTATCAGAAACAATTTCCTTAGGAACACCATGTATGTATTGTCCCCCATTACCAACAACCTGAAAAACTTCTCCAATATCACAAGATAATGTACCCAACCTCAAGCTAAGTCATGTTACACAATTGTGTTCCTTTGTCACCAGTTCTAATTGCAAAATAATTCATAGATACAACAATGAATGCATCTGGTTGTGTTCCTCACACATCAACTAATTTCCTGGTACGTGCAATTGGCCTTGTGCCGCGCATAATCATTGTTTCACAACGTGCATAACACTCAAGCCTCACACAAGAATCTTGTTACCATTACTACTAAAATTGACTAATAGGTAACATCTATTAACTACCATGCCCTTCATATGCAATAGTTATGTGAAACTAACAATAACATGCACAATCATGCATAATTACGTATTGTTTCAAAAAATAGATTTAACACAAACATGCATACGATAAACGCATGTGAACACACTAGGACACTTGTCACTCTAGGAAATGCCTTTGAATCCACTTGGTAATACATTCCTCTCACTTAGGAACTTATGATTAAATTATAACATAAAGATTATGACTTAGGAATAATATTATTTTATTCCTTAGCTTAATCCCCTGTGGCTTATCCTTTTTCTTAAGCCCTAATCCCCCTTTCCCTCTCATGGAGTCTTATCCCCCCATACTCTTTCCCCTGACTTGGTCTGCAACAATGATCTATTTTTTTAATAAAAGCGAGTGTGATTACATAATACATTTGTTTAAGCTCGTTGGCCTAAATCACATAGGCCCTTTGGCCTCAAAATGTATATATACAAAGGCACTAAAGCCCAAAACATCCGAGCTCACCAGCCTATAAAGCATATGTACATTTACAACTTGGGGTTTGGCCTAGGGGTATTACATTGTAGCCTGGAAATTTCTCTCATAGAAATCGCTACAATGTTAGCTTCCTTGTGAGTTATTTTCATTGGAATAAAATGAACTTTGGTTAGCTTATCCACCACCACCATGATGGAATCATGATGCTTCACTATTCTGAGCAACTTGGTGATAAAATAAATTACCACGACCTCCCATTTCCACTCCAAAATTGGAAATGGTTGTAGAAATTTAGCTAGATGTTTGTGCTCGTCCTTTACCTTCTGAAATTCTAAACATGGCTATATAATCAACCACCTCTTTCTTCATACCCGACCAAATATATTGGCTCTTTATAGTTGTCAATAGTTTTTTGGTGACCTGGGTGCCCAACATAACGCACATTATGCATTTCTCTGAGCACCATGTTTTTCATCTCTTGATATTTATGAACATATAATATATCCTTGTACATGAGGATCCATCCTCTCCCAACTTATAATCCTTAATTTTCTGTTGAAAATTACCTTACTGTAATATCTCTTTTGTTTGCACATAATGTTGATCTGATTTTGCAGCTTCCAAAATTCTGTCTTTTAATTCGTATTTATACATTCTAATGATTGTAGCATGCTACCATCTCTTTCACCCTCCGATTGAGTGCATAAACCACTTTGCTCTCCTTTCCTTTGATATCATTTATATCAAAGTCATATTCACTAAGGAACTCCAACCATCTCGTTTGTCTGGAATTCAAAGTTCTCTATCCAAACAAATATTTCAGACCAATATGGTCTATCCTCAAATAAAATCTCTTTCCCATAAGATAATGCCTCCAAATATTCAAGGCATGAACTATAGTTTCCAATTCTAAATCATGAGTGGCATAGTGTTTCTCATGTTCTTTTATATTCATTGGCTCGTAGCATATCACATGCCCATTTCGTCCAAGGACTCCTCCAAGCCCTTCCTTGCATGCATTATTGCACACAATAAAGTCTTCATTTGGATCAACAATCTTCAAGATTGGTGCACTGGTCAATAAATTCTTCAAATGTCAAAATATTTCTTCACATTCAGAGGTCCACTCGAACTTCACACCCTTCTTTTTCAAAGAAGTGATTGGATGTGCAATTCTTGAGAAACCCTCAATAAATATTCTATAATAACCTACAAGTCCCATGAATAACCTCACCTCTGAGACATTCTTTATTGTTCACCATCCTTCAAGGGATTTAATCTTCTCAGGATCCATGGAAATCCCCTCCTCTAAAATGATATGGCCCAAATAATGAACCTTCTTCTGATAAAATGAGCACTTGCTCAACTTAGCATACAACTAATGCTCCCTCAATACTTGTAGCACCATCCTCAAGTGTTTCTCATTCTCTTCTTCAAACTTAGAGTAGATAATTATGTCATCCAAGAAAACAATGACAAACTTATCCAAGTAATTTCGGAAAATTCCATTCAACAAACACATGAAGACAATTGGTGCATTTGAAAACCCAAATGAAAGCACTGTATACTCATAATGGCCATACCTTGTTCTAAATTTTTTATTGTTGAAGTCTTCTTTAATTCTCACCTTATGATAGCCTAACTTGAGGTCAATATTTGAAAATATCTTTGCATCCTTCAGATGATCAAAAAACTTCATCTATCTTTGGCAAAGGATACTTGTTCTTTGCAGTCACCTTATTTAGTTATCTGAAATCAATGCACAACCTCAAGGTTCCATCCTTCTCCTTGTAAAACAACATTGGGGAACCCCAAGGTGACACACTTGGGAGTATATGTTCCTTCTTCAAAAATTCCTCAAGTTGGATTTGCAATTCCTTCAACTATGGAGTACTCATCCTATAAGGGTTCTTGGACATTGGGACAACTCCAGGAATCAAATTGATAGATAAATTTATATATCTCTTTGGTGGAAACCCCAATATCTCTCTAAATACATCCTCAAATTATTTCAAGACTAGATGGTCTTCAATACTTGGCACTTTATCCTTAGTTTCCTCTTTCATATGTGCTGCATAAATTTGGCATCATTTTTTTAAGCTTCTTTTCAGCGGGAAGGCTGAAATCACTCTAATAGTTACTTCCCTTGGAATACCTTAAATTGTCTTCAAGTTTCCTTTTTCATCCAAACAAGTGAAGGCCTTGTTATAACAATCTAGGACAACATGATTCGTATCCAACCAATCCATACCAATCATACAAACCCAAAGGTATGATATTCAAATATTCCTTTGTACTTAATCCATTCATGTCCATTGAACAATCCTTAACCATCTCATTGATTCTTCTTTTATCTCTTGTAGCTAACTAAACTAACCAAGATTTCCCAAGATTTCTTATTTGCAAATCAAATATCTCAATAATATTAGGATCAATGTAACTATGGATAGCTACTAAATCAATTAAAATAACTATAGGTTGATCATTGACATTACCTTCCACTTCAATCATATGAGATTGAAATTGAACTTGCTTGTTGTCCAAGGCTGCATATATCTTTGGAATTATTCTTCCCATATCCTCAATTGTATCAGTATGTTGTACGTTGTGAGAAATCTTCACTATTTCACCTCTATGAGGGAAATATCTTACATGTGATCTCCCTCACAACCCCAACATTTAATAGGTTACTTCCTTGGTCATTTTCCCAACGTTTCTAACATTTTGGGCTCATTTTGAGTTGGTTGTCATTGAGAACTATTTCTGAAGAATGGTGGCTTGTTCCCTTTCTTTTTATGCTCCATCTTACATTTCTTCTTGTATTCCTAATCCTTTTGGAAAGTTTGTCTTCCCCTATGTTGATAATAAAGGTACATGGCTCTCCTTATTGTTTCCTCCAATGTCTTGGGATAATCATATTGTATCTTATCACTAAATATTGAAGGTAACCCACTCAGGAACCTTTGAATCTTGATTTGCTCATCCTTGATGAAATAAACATACCTCAATAGCTCCAAGAATATTCTCTCATACCCATCCATGGTCATGCTTCCAAGCTTGAGTTCAAATAACTCCTTCATCTTTCTATGATAATAATGTTTGGAAAAGTTTCTTCTTAAAATAGGTTTTTAACTCCCTCAAAGTAATATTCTTCTCATCAAAGTGATTTACTTGCACAAACTGGTCCCACCACATTGATGATTTTCCCTTCAGCTGGTAAATTGCAATTCTACCTTTTGCGTGTGAGGAATAATTGTGCAATTGGAAATACTTTCTCATTCCCAATAGCCAAGTCTCTGCATATTCATATTTCTTGTTCTCACCATCAAAGGTAGGAGGTTTTATCTTCCTCATTTATCCCAGACCTTTTTTCATGCTTTCTGATAGGAGATAAACTTGGAATATTGTATGCTCTTCTAACTGAGTGTCTTGGTGAGTGATGAAGATGCCTACCAACAATCCTAGATTCTTCCTTTTTGGCATGATATTTTTTATCCTTTCACTTGTTGAAACTCACATCAATACTAAGAGCGGGGGGGGGTGAACAATATTGCATTAACCTTCTGTATTTTTCTTTCTTTTAAACCAGTTAAGTTATTTAGAAAATTGTGCACTTAATGACAGATGCAAGAAGAAATCAAAATAGCCATCTAAGTTGTTTAGAAGTGCACACTTAATGATAGATACAAGCAGAAATATAAATAACACAATGAACATAGTATACAAATATTTTTACATGGAACCCCAATGTGGGAAAAAACCACAAAACATCTTCTTTATGTTCTTTTGCAAGCACCAACTTGCAAGCTATAAATTTTCATCTCAACAGGAACCCACATGTCGCAGATAACGAGGACACCAATTCTATCAGGAACTAACATGTCACAGACAATGAGGACACCAATCCTCTATGGAACCAACCTGTTACACATAATGAGGAAACCAATCCTCGGTGAGCTTAGACTCACCCTGGTACCACCCTTTGGCTCTAAATTCAGAAAAATTGTTACATTACACAGATTGGATTTTTTTTTTTTTTTATTCCTTTGAACAATTATTATATCTACTTCCCACTCTCTTTCACACTCAGAGTGCATCCATACTTATAGTAATTTTTCCTGAGTTCACCTTTGTGTATGTGGAGGTGTAACTGTTACATTGTGGACACAATTTGACCACATCAAGATCCCGTTAGTTACAAATTTGTCTAAATAAAGTATGACAGTTATATTGTGGACAAAATTTGACCACATCAAAATCCGGTTAGTTATATGTGGACAAACTTCTTTTATCGGACATTATTTGACTAAATCAAATAGACCAAATCTTCCTTGTTTTACCAAAACATTCATTGTCGTGACAATTCACATTCTGGTTTATAAAGAATCTATTGCATGGATAGATTAAGAATGCAAGACTCAAGTCACAAGTCTTCATCCTATTGCATTCCACTTTGTTGCTTGTCGCACTAGATTTGTCTTCGTCATGCTCTTCTACATCGTTCGTTGCATTGGCTCAAGGCGCCCTACAGAATTTATTCTTCACAACTTTCACCCATTCTGTCTCAGTCCATTATGTCGCAATGTCACACCGTCATAGTTCATTCCATCACACCATCTCAGTCCATTATGTCACATTGTCGTATCCCATTTCATCATGTCGTAGTCCATTTTGTCACATAGACACAGTCCATGACCTTGTTGACATCAATGAAAACATATGCTCAACAAAATCCCCCTTTTTCATTGATGGAAACTCTATTGTTGAGCTACTCCTCCTGTCAATGTGTTCCTCTAGTGTTCACTCCCCCTTGTTATATGCTCCTCTTTGTCACAGATCTATTTTTATCTCCCTTTGACATAAATGGAAAAGGCATATTCCTTGTTGAATGCGCACATTGTGAGAGTGACTTCCCTATCTAAATGTTGTATTTCTTGTTTCTCAATTTCTTGAGTTGCTCTCCCTGAGGCTAAGCAGGTATTTCAGCAACCTCCAACCTGTCATGAATATTTATTCCCCTGAATGAGGAGTGGGAATAACTCCTAACTTCTCTCTGAGGTACTCAAAGGAGTCCCTAGGTAATGGCTTGGTAAATATATATGCAATCTTCTCTTTGGAATGAACATATTCTAATTTAACCACTTGATCTTAAACCTGTTCTCTAAGAAATTTATACTTGATGGGGATATGCTTAGTTTTAGAGTGTTGAACAAGATTTTTGGAGAGATTAATATCACCTGTATTTTCACACCTGATAGAAACAGGTTGATCAAAGGGAACTTGAATATCCTTGAGATTGGTCTTTATCCACAACACTTTCACACAACAAGATGTTGCAACTATATACTCTGCTTCAGTTGCAGAGAGAGAAATAGACGTTTGTTTCTATTAAGTCATGATACTAAACAAATTACAAGGAAGAATTCACCTCCACTAGTGCTTTTTCTATCATCAATACTTACTTCCTTCCCAGTCTACATTTGTATAATCTCTAAGAACGAGGTCTGTGTTTTTGGGATACCACAATCCATAATCAATAGTGCATTGCAAGCACTTGAATATTCTTTTGACTGCAAGAACATGAGTTTCCTTGGGATTGAAATGAAACCTACCTACCAAACCAACAAATATCATGGTGTGAGATAAACTAAACTACCTATGGACATGTACATGGTTTGATCTATTTGTGGAGCATCATCCTCTTTGTTGAGTTTGCAACTGGTAGTCATGGGAGTTCTTACTGGTACATAGTTTTCCATGCCAAACTTTTTCAACATTTCCTTGAGATATTTTCTTTGAGAAATATAAATTCATTTTTATGATTGATGAATATGTAATCCAAGAAAGAAGGAGAGTTCTCCTAACATGGAAATCTCAAACTCTTGTTGCATTGTAGCTGCAAACTTCTTACTCATTAGTTCAATGTTACTACAAAAAATAATATCATGAACATATACTACAATAATTACAAGTCATTACATTTATCCTTGATGTATAATTTGTTATCATTTGTTCCCTTTTTAAAACCTTGTTGGTGCAGATACCTGTCGATTCTATAATACCAATCTCTCGGAGCCTATTTTAGCCCAGACATGGATTTCTTTAAACGAAATACATAATATTTTTTGTTAGTTAGAAGAAAACCTTATGGGTACTCCACATAAACTTCTTCCTCAATATCACCATTCAAGAATGTTGATTTGACATCCATCTGGTAGACTTTGAATTATTTGTAGCATGCAAAATCCAAAAAAATCTTGATAGCTTTAATTCTTGCAATAGGGGAAATTTTTTCTTCAAATTCCACTCCTTCGACTTGAGCATACCCTCTGCATACCAATTTGGCCTTGCTTCTCACTATATGTCCATCTTCATTTAACTTATTTCTGTATACCTATTTAGTTCCAATTACATTCTTGTCATTTGATCTTGGGACAAAATCCCATGTCTTGTTTTTCTCTATTTGGTCTAGTTCTTCATTCATGGCTTTGACCCAATGGTATTCCTGACTTTCTTGCGCAAAATTTTGAGATTCAATCATGGAAAGTGGTGCAAAATTTGCAGAGGTAGATGTATCTATAAGTTTTCTTCTAGTTTGTACAGTTGTTTCTTATTTCCAAGAATCTGACTTTCTGGATGATGTTTTTGAACATATCTCGATGGAGTCTTTGGTTGTGATGTTTCCATTCTCAACTCTTCTTTTGAATCATATGTTTACTTATCCTCATTCATGTTGTCATATTGTGGTTCATCATGATGTTGGTGTCTTATTGGATGAAATGGTCCTTCATCTACATTTACATCTATACATTCAACTATCTTGTGGAGTCTTTTGTCGTAGCACTTGTATCCTTTACCTCTGGAGAAGTATCCTAACATGATACCTTCATCATCTCTAGAGTCAAACTTTCCTAAGTTGTCTTCATTTCTTTTAATGTAGCATTTGCTGCCAAAAATTTTGAGGTGCTTTATTGATGTTGGTTTTCCATGCCATAGTTCATAGGGGGTTTTTTCATTGTTTACTCTTATGCAGACATTATTGAGAATGTTGACAACATTTTGAACAACCTCTCCCCAAAAGGTTTTGGATACTTCTAATTCATCAAGCATGGCCCTAGCCATTTCTTGAACTATTATTTTCATCCTTTCAACTACTCCATTCTGTTGAGGGGTTCTGGCAATAGAAAACTGTCTTTTGATCCTATGTTTTTCACAAAAACTATTGAATTCATCAGATGTGAATTCTCCTCATATGTTTGACCTTATACATTTGATTTTTAAGTCCATTTCATTTTCTACATGTTCTTTGAATATTTTGAATTTTTCAAAAGCCTCGAATTATGTCTCAACAATCCAACCCAAGCCATTTTGGTATAGTCATCAATTAACAAAATGAAATATCTTTCACCTCCAGGAGATTGTGTACTCGTAGGGCCACAAATATCTGTATGAATTATATCAAGAGGTCCAATGCTGGAGTGTTCTCTTACCTTGAATTGAACTCTTGATTGTTTTCCAAACTAACATGATTTGCAAATAGTATTCGCGGGTTTGAATATCTTATTCATATATCTCACAACATCTTTTCTTCCTAGCTTAAAAAGCTGATAAAAAATAAGATGACCTAGAGTTTTGTGCCAAATCCAAATCTCATCAGTTTTACCAATGCAACATTTATCTTTGCCTTGTTCTAGAACATATACATTACCTGAAGTTTTTACTCCCTTAACAATAGTCTTCCTTGTATTCACATTCATTACCTTACAACCTCTTGAATGAAAAAGAACATTGTGTCCTTGGTCACAAATTTGTCTTAGACTTAATAAGTTATGTTTTAGACCATCAACATACAACACATTTTGACCTTTACTCTTTCCCCTTTTATCTTCATCTAATACAACAATTCCTTTTCCTCTAATTTTGGCTGGAGCATTGTTCCCAAAAATGACATTACCACCTTTTTCTTCTGTTAGGAATTCAATCTTACTTTTTCTCCTGTCATGTGCTTGGAGCAACCACTATCAATGTACTATTAATTTTCTTTATTTCCGGCATATAGAGCTAGTCCGCAATTTTCTCTATTTTTTTTCTTCCTCTAAACCTTGGTAAAATCTTCTTGCATGTCTCGCTTAAAGATAGGCAACTACTTGCTTCTGCTTTTGCTTGCCTTGTGTCCAAAATTATTACATATGTGGCACTTGAGGTCATACAATAAAGGACAGAAGGCATTATTGAAGGAATTTTGAACCATAGCCTTTTGAGGTTTGTTGAATCTTGTTCCTACATTTCTGTTATATCTAAAAAGTTTGCAACTTACAACCTTATGTCCAAAATTTTCACAAGAGAAACAAATATCCATAGAAAATGTTTGAATGCCTTGGAGTGAAAAAATTACTTGTGGGAATCGATTTTTTTCTTCCAACTTAATAATACCTAGAAGCAATGGGTTCCTATTTCTTATTTTCTTCATAATAGGGTTGATCCAGTTCTGACTGGTTCTTCTTTTCATATTTTTCTTTATTAGGTTGATTATTGTTTCCCTTGAGAGCATTTTCATAACTTGAAAGCTTCTCATTAGTTGACATGTTGATGCTTGACTCACCTTTGACCATTTTTAGACTTTCCTTATATCCCAACCTTGTATTGTCATCTGGTGATCTCTAATTGCTTAGAATGTTATCTATAGTTTCATATCATTTTATGAATTTCACTTGAGTCTTGGATTTCTCTATATGTTTTCTTAAGACAACTATTTCTACTTCTAGTTTGTTGTAGATATTCTCCTTTTCTTTTATCTGATTTCTCAATACTTCTTCCTTTCTTTTGGCTTCATCTAGTTGAATTTTTAAGATGATTATTTCTTGACTGACCTTATTTTCTTTATCTTTGTAGACCTACAATTGTTATTTTCTTAGTATGTTATTTTTCTTGAGTCTGGATATTTCCTCCAGAGCAATAATGAGCTATCCTTCCATATCTACTACGGAATCACACTCTTTTGTGTTTGTTTGATCATATTTGTGTTGTTCCAAATCCATGAGAATTTTTTCATCTTGAATTAGATCTGGCTCATATTCTTCTTCGTCGGAGTTGATGTTATCCTCCTTTGAATAAAATCTATTCTTTTTAAAAGACCTTTTAAAATTTCTAGGTTTATCCTTGCCTTTTCTTTCCATTTCATTGGTGATATTTCCTTTAAAAGGACATTTAGAAGCAAAATCAGAAAATTTACCACAATGAAAGCATTTAATTTCTAACATACCTTTATATTTTTTCGAGCCCCTCTTCAGTTTTCTTACAAAAATAGATTATTCTTCATCTGATAAGTGTTCCAACGAATCTTGATATTGGGATGTCGATGATTTGACTAATGCTTTGAAGACTGCTTCCTTTAGATCTGGCTGATATTTCCTAGTTCTCATCTCATAAGCAGTCATAATTCCATGGAGCCTATCCATAGTTAGTTTTTCTAGTTCATGCATTTCTTCTATAGTTGATACCTTTGCATCAAGTCTTGAGGGAAGAGATTTCAACAACTTATGAACTACCATAGCTTCTTTAATTTCCTCTCCTATCCCTTTCATGGTGTTTACAGTCTCATCCACTCTGAGAAAGAAACCCGCAATAATTTCATCTTCAATCATCCTTAGTCTTTCAAACTGCATTATGTGAGATTGAAGTTTATACAACTTCACTTTTTCATCTCCTTCATAATTGTTTACCAGTTTGTCCCATATTTCCTTAAAGGATTCCAACTGCATCACTTTAAAAAATTGTGTTTCTGCAAGTCCTCCTTGAATAGAATTCATAGCATTTGCATTACTATAGTAATATTTCTTACCATCTTCATTAGTTGGAAGAGTGGTTGGGATTTTATAACCATCTACCAAGAAATATCAAGTAGGTATTCATTTTGATTTTCCAAAATGCAAAATTTGTTCCATTGAATAGAGGAGATCTGGTTGAAAAAGAATCTTGATTGGCCATACTTTATGTGTGATCTTCCTTCTAATTGATAGATTGTTACAGAATGAACCTACGCTCTGATACCAATTGTTGAAACTCACAACAATAGGGGGGGTGAACAGTATTGCATTAACCTTCTATATTTTTCTTTATTTTCAACAATTTAAGTTATTTAGAAAATTGTGCACTTATTGGCGGATGCAAGCAGAAATCAAAATAGCCATGTAAGTTGTTTAGAAGTGTGCACTTAATGATAGATACAAGCAGAAATCAAAATAACATAGTGAACATAGTACACAAATATTTTTACGTGGAAACCCAATGCGGGAAAAAACCACAGAACATCGTGTTTATGTTCTTCTGCAAGCACCAACTTACAAGCTATAAATTTTCATCTCAACATGCACCCACCTATCGTAGATAACGAGGAAACCAATCCTCTTAGGAACCAACCTGTCATAGATCATGAAGAAAAAAATCCTCTTAGGAACCAACTTGTTACATATAATGGTGACAACAATACTCAGTGAGCATCGACTCATCCTAGCGCCACCCTTGTGCCCTAAATTCAAAAAAATGGTTACATTACACAGACTAGCAATTTTTTTATTTATGTTCATTTGAACAATTATTGTATCTACTTCCCACACTCTTTCACACTCAAAGCGCATCCATTCTTATAGTATTTTTTCCTAATTTCACCTTCGTGTATGTGAGGTGTAATGGTTACATTGTGGACAAACTTTGACCACATCAAAATACTGTCAGTTACAATTTAGTCTAAATAAAGTATGAAATATATATTGTGGAAAAAATTTGACCACATCAAAATCTGGTTAGTTATATGTGGACAAAATTTTGTTATCACACATTCTTTGACTAAATCAAACAAACCAAATTTTCTTTGTTTTACCAAAACATTCATTGTCATGAAAATTCACATTCTGGTTTACAGAGCATCTGTTGCACGAATAGATTAAGAGAACAAGAATCAAGTCACAAGTCTTCATCCTGTCACATTCCATTATGTTGTTTATCGCATTGGCTTTATCTTCATCATGATCTTTTGCATCGTTCATTCCATTGGCTCAAGGTGCCCTATATAATTTCTTTTGTGCAACTTTCACCCATTCTGTCACAGTCCATTTTTTCTCACCATCACACTGTCACACCAGCTTAGTCCATTCTGTCACACCACTGCATTCCATTCCATCACACCGTCATAGTCCATTCCATCACACTGTCGCAGTCCATTATGTCACACTGACACAGTCCATTATGTCGCACTGACACAGTCCATGACCTTGTTGACATCAATGAAAACATATGTTCAACATGACTTACTTGAATCTGTCTCCTTATCTACCTTCTTCTCTGTCTTATCCAAGCTATGCAATAGCTTGATGTTGAATCCATTATGTTGCTCCTGGTCTTTCATAAGCTTCTCATTATCCGCTTTATAGCTCATCACATCTCTTTGAAGAATCTTTATTGTCTCTACTAAATTTATGCTCTCTTCCTTGCCTTCTCCATGCCTGTTAGCACTAGAATTCACCTTCATATTGCATTGAAGGTAAGCCCAGTACCCATCATTTTATATGTCATAGGTAATTGAGTTTCGAGTGTTCAAATGGAGAGAAATAAATAATAATAATGTTCTAACTCAGAAATCTTGACTAGCATGCACCAGCCATTGAGGTCTTGAATCGACTTCAATTAGTAAGTTGGAGTAAGGGTGAGTAGGCAGAAGATTTAGTGAGAAAAGTGTAGAGGTCCACTATGAACATCAGATTTTCCAGCAGCCTAAGGAGGAAAAATTTAAACACAAGGTCCTCTTGGATTCAAATTTCAAGGACGCTGAAATAAATCATAACAGTACTATAATCAAACATTAATCATAATATAGTTACAACAATCCATGTGAATGAATCAAACATGAACTCTCTTAGTATCAGAGGAAAATAAGATGGAGTAAGAAAGCTGACTTAGATTAACCAAGATGTCTTAAAAAACAAATACATAAACCAGAGAACCAGTTGTTCTCAATCAAAATATTACAGTAGCGGGGAGCCTAGCTCAACCATTCGACCTTAAAAAAATATCAAAACTACCTATATATACTAAAATGCTGCAACCACCAGGAATCTGATCAGATCACTGCCTTCAAAGCCTTTAGTTGGTCCCTGCTATGTCAGGTTGTGCAAACCTCATTATGTCAGACGTGAGACAGGCATAGTTATGTGCTTTACAGGAAAAAATTCCCATAAGGAAGATTCAAATCGTAAGTGTGCCTTCATGGATTCTCTCTGCAATGTTTTCCATTTATGGGATGAGGTGAGGTCTCAAACGCTGCCCAAAATCTTCAATAATTGTCTTCATTGGAATTAGGATTGGGCCTGACACCCATAACTATTCTCAGATGGTGCCAATGACTTCTGTGAGTCCATCCTGACGCCTCGAGGCCATGAATGGTATTTTTTTGTGACCAATGCAAGATTTTCAGGTAGAAGTCTGATAACATATGCATAGGGGTGATGTGGAGCGAGGTGCTTGGCGAAAAATCGCATGGCCCAACGATTGAGCGACATCCATGTGGAAGGAAGTGATTGGGGGAGTGGAGGCTGGGATGAGGTTGCGGTGGCAAGGGAAAGGCAGAGATGGAATATGAACAAAGGAGATGTGATAGGTGGATAGAGGGTGCTTGAGATGCTTAGGTCTCCAATATTTTTCGTTTTCCCTGTGGAAATCATGGGTAGAATGCCACATGATTTACACCATAATGCTCTTGAGGGTAAACCTCAATTTCTGTCTGATTCTTAAGAAACAGTTTGCAGATCCTTGTGTTAACAATGGCCATTTGATTATGTCCCCACTATGCCAAAATATCAATTTTGTAATCTATATAAGTATCATTGTATCCATCAACAAAAGATGTTATCACAACATATAGTAGGTTTTGAACCTATCTCCATGACATCTTGCCATGCACATGCCTCCTCAAAACTGGAAGGCTCTTCTAGCCTCCCACTGGAATGTATAAGTGCAACTAGATCAACAAGTAACTTGTAAATTTCACTATGTGTCACTCCTCTATGCAAAGTCTGTATACTATCTAGACTACAATCATTGACAGTGCAATGTTGTCCTTCAAAAGAAACTCTCCATTTCCCATCTACCATACAAGAAATTGAATGAAGGTTCTTCCTTAAAATGGGTACCAATAAAATATCACTCAACTCGAGAACATTCCCTAAAGACATCTAAAAATAAATGGAGCCAACTTCCTTCATAGGGTAAGTGCCCTCATCACCAAACTCCACAGTCATGCCTTCCTCTTGCTCTTGAATATTGTCGAACAAAGACCTGTCACATGTCATATGTCTTGAAGCTCCATTTTCCACATACCATTCACAATATAAATAGTGTTAGAGGACAAACAAGAGACCAAATCCAAATCCATCCTAGAAAATCTACAATATGAAGAATATCCTCTAGCTATCATAGGTGAAAAACACATGCATATAATGAAAAAAATTAGCCACCTATCGCAGGTCCTCTTGGGAATCTCACTTACTGAAAATAAAATTGTTCTAACCAATAATCACAAATATCTACCACTTATCATTGGAAAATCCCTTAAACAAATCAACCACATATCACAAGTCCTCCTAGACATCACACCTGCTGAAAATACATCCATAACAACCATCAATGTAGTAGATCCATCACCTCTAATCACAAGAGAAACCCATCAAAACCTCTCGTAATTGCAAGTTCTCATCTCAATAAACCTAAGGTATCTCACCCAATAACCACAACAAGGTCAAGTACCTCTCCCAAGTAATCTCCAACTGAAATACAAGCTCCCTCTCATTCTAGAGTGATATTAGCCACAACAATCTCTCAAACCATGTATAAATATTGTGTATCTCAATTTTAATGCAAAACAAAAATTTCACCTCTTTGACTATAGGTTTCTTATATCTTAACCCTGTGAATTTTTAGCCTTGGGGATGTTATGAAATAAAATATAAAACAACAAGAGGAAGAAGAAACCATATGCTATCTAGGGCCTAATTCCCTACTTGAATATGCATAATGTTGGGTATGTGTTATATCCTTCGCAAGACTATCTCTAGTGTCTACTATGTTGCATCGAGCATGCAGGGGGGTTTGAGGGGGGGGGCTCGAGAAATGTGTCACATTTTTTCCCTCATTTGCATGTCGCTTCGATTTTCATGTCCATTATTGGGCGGTTTTTCAGCACATGGTTTTGGCCAATGGTTTATGTTTCTGGTTAAGGAATTATGGTTGTTGACTAATACAGGTCATTGAGTTAGGGTTTTGGATGTCGTTGGATCCTATATGTATATTGTATTGTAAATAATCTATCACTATGAATGAATATATAATATGCTAGTTTTCTCGATTTGTGTTTCCAGGGGAAAAATCTCTATGTAATGTGTGTATTTTCCATTGTATCTTTTATGTTCTTTATTGAAAATTTGTTTGCAGTAAAATATTGTACAAGGTTAAAATATACATTTGGTATCAGAGCTTTGTTGGCTTCAGGGGGATGCCTTTGTGATCAATGGTTTGTCTCTGGACTGTGATAAGCCTTGTTACAATGGGAGATTGGTGGTATTGATTTTTCAGGTGAAAAGAAATGATGAGCAATTCAAAAATGGAAATCGAGAAGTTTAATGGGAATTTTTTTTATTTGTGGAAGCTCAAGATGGAAGATTTGTTGGTCGATAGAGATTAGTGGATCATGGTGGATCTAGGTATTGCACCTACAGGAACTTAAGCATATGACTGGAAAAAGTTAGATCGGAAGGCGAATATCACAATTCAACTGTGTCTCTCAGATTTAGTATTACTGAATGTGTCAGAAGAAGCTACAACCAAAGATTTGTGGGATAAGTTGGGGAAGTTGTATCAATCTAAGTTCCTAGTAAATAAACTATTCCTGAGAAATAAGCTGTATAACCTGAGGATGAGAGATGGAGACTCAGTGGCAGAGAATTTGAATGCCTTCAATACTATGGTAAGTCAATTAGTATCTATTGAGATTAAAATTTTAGATGAAGATAAGTGTATCAGTTTATTGTGCTCTTTACCAAAGTCATGGGATAATATGGTTGTGGCCATAGGTAATAATACAAATTCCTTGAAGTTTGATGAAGTGTTCTCATCCTTGTTGTCGGAGCAGATGAGACAAAAGAACATGGAAGGACAGAGTATAGATGTATTATTTGCAAGAGGACACTCCCATGAAAGAAATAGATCTAAGTCCTCAAGTGGGAGATCTAAGTGTCCCGAAAAGTNAAAATACCTCCACGGAATGAGGAGGGGATGTGTACTTGGCTTCTTCAATAACACATGCAGATCATGAGGCATGGTTGGTTGACTCAGGTGCATCCTTTCATATGACTCCCCACAGGGAGTGGTTCTGTGAATATGAAAGGTATGATGGAGGTAATGTTTTCCTAGGCGATGAATCGACAACCAGAATCATAGGTCGAGGAAAATTCAAGTTGATGCTCATATATGGAAGGATTAGAACATTAGCTGGTGTTATGCACATCCCAGAATTAGCCATAAATTTTATTTTTGTAAGAAAAATGGATGATGCAGGGGTAAAAACAATATTAGAAAAGGAAACCTACAAGATGGTTCGAGGAGAAATGGTGTTGTTGAAGGGAGTTTGGTTTGGAACTCTATATAAGCTGCAAGGAAGCACTATTAATGATGGATGTAATAGTTCCATTGTTCCTAATATTGGAGTTGAAGAATAAAGAACTCTTACAGTCTCTGGAGAAAAGGTTATGATGCAACATCAAAGACTGGGGCATATCAGAGAGAAGGTTCTTCAAATACTACACGATAAAGGTATGGTTGAAGGTATGTCTAACTACTCTCTGGATTTTGATTTCTATGAACATTGTGTATATGGGAAGAAGAATCGGGTAATATTACCCTTTGGTGTAAAGAGGGCAGAAGGAATTTTATAGCTAGTTCACAGTGATGTGTTTGGACCTGTGTCGGTTTCATCATTGGGAAAATTTGTGTACTATGTCTCATTTATAGATGACTTCTAGAGGAATACTTGGATATATTTCCTCAATAAGAAATCTAAATTCTTTGACAGGTTTAAAGAGTTTAAGGATCTTGTTGAGAATCAAACAAATAAAAGAATTAAGGTGTTGAGGACAAATAATGGCGTAGAGTTATGCGGGAATGAATTTGAAGAATTCTATAAGAAGTTTGGTATAGCAAGGAAGAAGACTACTCCATATACACCTCAGCAGAATAGAGTTGCAGAAAGGATGAACATGACATTGATGGAAAAATCAAGGTGCATGCCCAGTGGTGTCGGGTTAGGGAAATAATTATGGGCAGAGGAAGTGGGTACTGCATGTTACTTGGTCAACATATCACTCTCATCAGCGCTGGATTACAAGACTCCACAAGAGGTATGGAATGGTAAGACACCTTCTCTCACACATCTCAAGGTATTTGGTTGTGAGGCCTATGTTCATGTTCTAAAGGAAAAGATGAGTAAGCTAGAAAATAAGGTTTAAAAGTGTATCTTTATTGGGTATAAATATGGCCTCAAAGGTTATAAGATTTGGAACCCAGAAACTAATAAGGTTGTGTATAGCCGAGATGTGGTATTTAGAGAAATGAAGGATGTTTTTAAACAGGAAGTCCCACCAAGTAAGGAAGAACCAGAAAAAATAGAGTTTGATTTAAAGGATGATGAATCAGACTCTACATAGGAACGAGAGTCAGAAGAAAAAGATCCTCACACTCTAGTATTGAGGAGATCGGTTCGAAAAAGAAGGATACCATAAAGGTATACTCCATCTGATTTATGTTCAAATTTTTCTTTGAATATTACTGATGATGATCCTAGAACTGTCAGGGAGGAAGTAGATTCAGAAGATGGAAAGCTATGGAAAAAGGCCATGGATGAAGAAATGAAATCCTTGGATAAGAATGAGGCCTGGGATCTAGTGTAGTTATCGACTGGAAGAAATACCATTGGAAGAAAATGGGTATTTAAAAAGAAGTTGAATGTAGAAGGCAAAGTGGAAAAATACAAATCTTGGTTAGTAGTAGAGGGTTATTTCGAGGTTGAGGGAATTGATTTTGGTGATATTTTTTCTCATGTTGCCAAGTTAACTTCTATAAGATTTATGTTATTTGTTGTTGCTAAATTGGATTTTGAATTAGAACAAATGGATGTGAATACAACATTCCTACATGGGGATCTAGAAGAATAAATCTATATGAAGTAGCTAGAAGGATTTGTTGTGAAGGGAAAGAAGGAGTTGGTATGCAAGATGAAAAAGTCTGTGTATGGTTTAAAACAATCATCAAGGATGTGGTATCAAAAAAATGATACTTATATACTTAAATTAATTGGTGATCATTTGATTTATTTGGTCTTGTATGTGGATGACATGTTGCTGATAGGAAATAACAAGGAGATTATCTAGGATGTGAAAACCCAGTTGTCCTCTAAATTTGATATGAAGCATCTCGGTGCTTCAAATTTCATTTTGGGCATGGAAATTAAAAGAGATCGGAAAAAGAGGAAACTTTGGTTAAATCAGAGAAAATATGTCGAGATAATATTGTAGAGTTTTAATATGCATGAATGTAAACCGATCAAGGTCCCTATTCCTGTTGGTGTGTAGTTATTTGTGGATCAGTGTCCCAAGACACAGGAAGAGGAGGAGGACATGTCTAGTGTTCCATATGCGAGTGCAGTTGACAATTTGATGTATGCAATGGTCTGTATAGACCATATATTTCACATGCAGTGGGAGTTTTGAGTAGGTATATGTCAAAACCAGGGAAGGAGCATTGTACAATAGTAAAAAGGGTTTTCAGGTATTTGTGTGGCACTCCTAGCTATGGATTGTGCTACCAAGGAAGACCAGGATTGGACAGAGTGTTGGGCATACATGGCTTTGTGTATGCATACTGGGTTGGAGATCTGGATCGTAGGAGATCTACAAACGGGTACATGTTTAACTTGTTTGGAGGAGCAATCAGTTGGATGAGAAAAAGACAGGTTGTAGTGGCACTTTCAACTACATAAGCTTAATACATGGCAACCACTCATGCAAGTAAGGAAGCAATATGGTTACAAATATTGTGTTCAGGTATTGGGTTGGAATATAAAGTTGTAAGGATAGATTGTGACAGTCAGAGTGCAATTTTTCTGGCGAAGAACCTAACTTATCATTCAAAGACAAAGCATATTGATATTCAATAACACTTTGTGAGAGACATGGTTGAAGAAAAGAATGTGTTGTTGATGAAGGTGGACACTTTGAAGAATGTTGCAGATTCATTAACAAAATCTGCAAGCACTGAGAAGTTATATTTGTGTAGAGGATCCATGGGCATTGTTGCCTTGGATTATTAACTATGTAACCCTATAACACCCTGTATGCAAAGAAAACAACAAGTGGAAGAATGTTGGGTATGTGTTATATTCTCCGCACGACTAGCTCTAGTGTCTGCTACGTTGCACCAGGCGCACAGGGGGGTTTGAGGGGGGGCCTCGGGAAATGTGTTCGCATTTTTATGTTGCTTTTTGTGTCACCTCAATTTTCGTGTCCATTATTGGGTGTTTTTTCGGCACATGGTTTTTGCGATGGTTTTCTATTTACGGTTAAGGAATTAGGGTTGTTGACTAATATAGGTCATTTAGTTGGGGTTTTGGATGCCTATGGATCTTATATGTATATTTTATTGTAAACAGTGTACCACTATGTATGAATATAGAATATGTTGGTTTTCCCATTTTAGGTTTCTAGGGGAAAAATCTTTGTGTAATGTGTGTATTTTCTAGAATGGTGACAGCTTATCTCTGAGAAGAGATGTGATGGCTAAGCTCATTCGAAAGAAGATGAGGATGTTTACAATGAGGCTCCAAAATCCTTTTTAACATAAATAAAATCCAAAACCCTAACCCCGGAAGATGAAACGTCAAAAGGTTTGTCGGCCCCGATGGGGGTAGTTGATACGTCAACTTCCCGAGGGTGTAACTTTTGCATATGATCTATGTTTGGGGCATTTTATACCTCGTCGTAAAGGTATATCCAAGGAGTACATGTTTTGTTTGGGCCATACCATGCCTTCAACTATTGTTTGGGTGCTCTCGTGCCCAAAAAACATCGTTTAGGGCCTCAAAACGACCTGAGAAGTTCAGGACCCGAAAAGTCGTAGAAAAAATTCCAAGGTGGAAACCAATGTTTTGAGCCAGTGGAATAAGTGGGTGGCCACCGATATCCATCTGGATCAATTCTCCCCCCTAGGAAGCAATGGTCCCCATTGCGTCAAGTTCCCATGGGAGATGGGGAAGCTTTTGGTGAATCTGCACCTTGGTGATTTGCTTGCCTTGCTGCAGAAGTTGTCTTTCCTAGCTTGTTGAAGGATGTTATGAACCTGTTGTTGGAGGGGTTAGATCCGTTCAACTAATCTAGCTACATGACCTACCCAAGTGTGGAAGGAATTTGTCAGTGAAGATGCAACATGAGGAGTATGAAGGGATCTGTTATAACTTTTCTTGATTGGACGGTGTGGAAGTACCCCCATAGGTGAAGAAACGATATTTTTGTGCCCTTCTACAATCTGCTTCTGCTAGATAGAAAGGTCTTGGGTTGAGGATGCAATGGTTGCAGTGTCCTTATGTTTACCTTCTGACCATATCGTTAAGAGGCTAAACTTTGCGGTATGAGAGATTACTTTGCAGAACTTTTTTATCAGTACAATAGTCGAAACTACCTCTGGTATCATGTAGAGATGACCCCCCAGAGTAACAATAACAATACAAGGTCAAGACTAATAAAAATAATGATGCCTCTACATATATATCTGGCATAACAAAACATCATAGACCTCTAGTGGGGAAACATTACACAATACCTCATACTTGAAGGGATTGATGTCGAATGGCAGGCGACACTGTTGGCTGACACAAAGATCTCATCCCTTGCAGAGCCATCCGATGTTGTATGGTTGCAGGTGTTGTGTTGTCGGAAAAACCAACTACTCGACGATCTCTGTTGAGATGATTTTCTTATGGCTTCCGCTATCAACAATAAAATGCAACGGGGTCCCCCTCACCCACATCAGTGAACGGAAAAGGTGCTCCCCCTCCTCAAGATCCTCTGGTTTTTCTAGTTGGATTGTTACGGTCGCGATAGTAGCAGTGGGTTATGCATTAATTATTTGTCTCCTTTTATTATTGTTTGAATCAGAGTCTGAATCGGGGCTCGACTCTGTTTCTTTGATCTCGGCCACCAATGATAGTTTCGAGCGACATTCATCGGTGTAGTGCCAATGGCTTTGTGGAAGTCACACCACTTCCCAGTGTCCTTCTTCATCTTCAGGTTGGTATTTGTTTCATGCAGCTTGGATTGGTTGTCTTGAGCTTGGTTGTTATGTGTATTAGGGCTACATTTATCATACTTTGGTTGTTGCAGATTTGCAGACCCAAATTCTCGATTGTTCTGCTGCTTAAATTTCTACTTGATTTTGACAACATATCTATAAGATGCTCCCAATGATGAGATGTCCAAAAAATCCATTTCGGTTTGGATGTACCTGTGTAGAGCCAAGTGATATTTCAGAACCGGATGCCACTCAGATTATTTGATACATAGCTTGGTGCGCAAGGTATGGAAGGTATTTGTAAGCTCCAACAATGTTTGGTCTTGGTTTTGATGCAGTGTAGACCATCTCATGTACTGGTCCTCATAGTTTCCCACAAGGTAATATTTCTCCTTGACCGCATCCATAAAAAACTCCCAAGTGGACTCGACTCCAAATATTCTAGACTCCTCTATGGAATTTTACTCCCAGTAAGTTTCCCACCAACAGTTGACATGGCAGAGAGCCTTAAGGAGTGCAAATGTGATCTTTTCTCTATCGAAAAAATTGTGAACAGAGAAATAAACTTCTAGAAAATTTAACCATTTTTCTAAAACATCTGCATCGATCAAACCTTCAAATACGAGAATATCAAAATTAACTTGTACCTTGAATGGGGTAGCATCTCCAAAGAAACTGCTTGATGAATACGTGCATGTTATTGCCGACAATCGTTGAAGGATTTGGGAAAATCTTTCCAACATCCTGTTCCTCTGTTGCGCGAGGGCTTCCGCGAGAAACAATTTGATGGGATATTTTGCTCCCTCATTCCTCTTCTCTTCTATCATGGGATACCACTTGGTCTGGAAAGAGTAGTTGTCCTCAAGAGAAAGTAGCTTGAGACCCAACTCTCTATACATTGACCTCAATGGGGACATGCACTAAGAAAATAAAAGGATTAACCTACTCTGATACCACTGATCCAGATTATTTTCAAAAAAAAATGAAAGAGGAGATATAGAAATGAAATATACAGAGATATTGCAATAAGCACTTAGATAAAGTAATGCACAATTTTTATTAATGAGAGAATGTACAGAAATTGTAAAATTACACAGTGAATGACTCGATAGAATGGTGGCAACTTATCTCTGAGAATAGATGTGATGGCTACGCTCATTCACAAGAATATGATGATGTTTACAATGAGGCTCCAAAGGCCTTTTTAACATAAATAAAATCCAAAACCCTAACCCTAGAAGATGAAACATCAAAAGGCTTGTGGGCCCCGATGGGGGTAGTTGATACGTCAACTTCCCAAGGGCGTAAATTTTGCATACAATCTCCTTTTAGAGAATTATATACCTCATTGGAAAGGTCTAGTCGAGGAGTACATATTACATTCGTCCCAAACTATTCCTTTGATTATTGTATGTGCATTGTCGTGCCCAAAAAATGTTGTTTAGGGCCTCAAAATGACCTCAAAAGTTCAGGACCCGAAAAACCATAAAAAAACTACCATGGTGGAAACCTATGTTTTGAGCCAGTGGAATAGGTGGGTGGCTACAAATATCCATATGGACCAATCCTTCCCCCTTAGGAAGCAATGGTCCCGATTGCGTCAAGTTCCCGTGGGAGATGGGGAAGCTTTTGGTGAATCTGCACCTTGATGAGTTTCTTGCCTTGTTGCGGAAGTTGTGTTGCTTAGCTTGTTGAAGGATGTTATGAACCTATTGTTGGAGGGGTTAGATCCATTCAACTGATCGAGCTGCATGATTTGCCTGAGTGTGGGAGGAATCTTTCGGTGAAGATGCAACATGAGAAGTATGAAGAGCTATGTTATAACTTGTGATGTCCCGTCCCCAAGAGTAGGCCAGCAGGGAGTGACTTAGTTGTCTATATGTTCCCGTAGACTATAGTCAGGCACAAACAGGGAACAAGATGGAGAAATAAGGAGGGATTAACGGCTAACGATGAATT
The DNA here is from genome assembly GCA_032191745.1 of Picea mariana. Taxonomy (NCBI): domain Eukaryota; kingdom Viridiplantae; phylum Streptophyta; class Pinopsida; order Pinales; family Pinaceae; genus Picea; species Picea mariana. Next base: position 96,868 of record JASDQU010680625.1, read on the forward strand.
AAGCCAAAATACTTAGGAAAAGTCACTTAAGCCTAAGTCAACGAAGAATTAGAATGAAAAGGTGTTA
>JASDQU010680625.1:97034-111566 GCA_032191745.1 Picea mariana
GAGGGCGCAGCTCAATCAAGGAGGGCGCAAGCTATTTTGAGGATTCAGAGATCTACAATAGACCTGTGTCCCGATTGCAGATTCGTTCCGACCCAGTAGAGATCTAGCCACGACGCTTCCATTGAGCCATCTATCATCAGATTTCGACGGGGGAATCTTGTAGATCGATTCATCCAACTATTCAGGGCACAGTCATTCCAGACAAACATTTGGCGTTGCATGCAGATGTTCCAGGGCAGATCCAGACAAACTCTTTCGACCCATTTCATCATTTGACGAGACGATCGTTTCGAGCCATATAGCAGCAGATTCCGACGGTGGAATCTTTTGGGGCGCATTCAGTGTCCCAGTAGGGGCGCAAACCCCCCAGGGATCCAGATCCAGTGCCGTAGAGGTCCGATCTGAGTTCCAGCAAACGTCTATCCCACTATAGAGACCAGGGTGCATCTATTGGAGCAGTTTCGAGCACATTCTGATAGTGGGTTCTTCAGGTCGAGTTTTCCAGCTGGTAGCGGTTACCGTATTTCGCTGGAATCGCACATTTTTGCCGATCTATCCGTGCATGCATCAGATCTGCTATCTTCTTATGATCACGGGTATTTTTGTTATTTGATTGTATTCTAGTACAGATCCAGGAGATCTGACTGACGTCTAGACTCTATTTTTCCAGTAGGCTATTGTATTTCCATACTTGAACCGTTATTATTCATGATATTGAGCAGTTGACATTCTATACTCTTGCATGCATCCTTATATGATTGTAAAACCTTAAATATGCAACATGCACATGAAATAACCAACATGCAACCACAATAACCGAAGAATATCTCAAACACATAGCTAAAACGCATCCAGAAACCCCCAGTGTATCAGATCTGCACGACAGAGCATTAGAACAGTAGCGAATATCTTGATCAGCCGGATCAGGGATATTTCATAACTTTGCTTGATTGGACAGTGTGGAAGTACCCCCGTAGGTGAACCAACAATATTTTTGTTCCCTTCTACAATCTGCTTCTACTAGATAGAAAGGTATGACCATATTGTGAAGAGGATAAACTTTGCGGTATGAGAGATTACTTTGCAACACTTTTTTGTCAGTACAGTAGTCGAAACTACCTCTGGTATCTTGTAGGGTTGACCCCCCAGAGTAACAATGACACTATGGGGTCGAAACTCATAACAAGCATGACACCTCCACATATATGTCTAGCCTAATAGAACATCACAAAATTCTAGTGGGGAAACATCACACAGTCCCTCATCCTTGAAGGGCTTGATGTTGTATGACAAGCAGCGCTGCTCGCTGACATGAAGATCTCATCCCTAGTGGATCCATTCGATGTTTTATGGTTGTGGGTGTGGTGTTGTTGGAAAATCCAACTACTTGACGATGTATAACGAGATGAGGTTCTTCTGGCTTCTGTTATCAACAATAAAATGCAACGGGGTCTCCCTCACCCACATCAGTGAAGGGAAAATGTGCTCCCCCTCCTTAAGATCCTATGGTTCTCCTGGTTTGATTGTCGCAGTCTCGACAACAACAGTGGGTTCTACATAAATTATTTGTCTCCTTTTGTTATTGTCTGAATTAGAGTCTGAGTCGAGGCTCGACTCTGTTTCTTTGAGCTCAACCACCAATAACTATTTCAAGCGAAATTCATCAGTGTTGTGCCAATGGTTTTTGTGGAAGTCGCACCACTTCCCAATGCCCTTTTTCGTCTTCTCGTTTCTCTTCTTTTCTTGTGGCTTGGATTGGTTGTATTGAGTTTGGTTGTTCTGTGGATTAGGGTTTCCTTTACCATACTTTGGTTGTTGCGGATTTGCAGACCCAAATTCCCGCTTGTTCTCTTGCTTAAATTTCTGCTCGATTTTGACAAGATATCTATAAGCGGCTCCCAGTGATGAGATGTCCATAAAATCCATTTCGGTTTGGATGTACTTGTGTAGAGATCTATGGTATTTCAGAACTAGATGTTTCTTAGAGTCTTTGATACCCATCTTGGTGCACAAGGTATGGAAGATATTTGTGAACTCAGACATTGTTTGGTCCCGCTTTTGATGCAGCGTGGTCCATCTCATGTACTAGTCATCATAGTTTCCCACAGGGTAATATTGTTCCTTGACTGCATTTATAAAAAAATCCCAAGTGAGCTCGGCCCCAAATATTCCAGACTCCTTTGTGGAATTTTTCTCCCAGTAAGTTTCTCACCAATGTTTAACATGGGGGAGAGCCTTAAGGAGTGCAAAGGTGATCTTTTCTCTGTCGAAAAAATTGTGAACAAAGAAATAACCTTCTAGCAAATTTAACCATTTTTCTAAAGCATTTGCATCGATCCAACCTTCAAATACAAGAATATCAAAATTAACGTGTACCTTGAAAGGGGTAGTGTCTCCAAAGAGATTGCTTGATGAAGATGGGCGCATTATTGTCGACAATTGTTGAAGGATTTGGGAAAAGTTCTCCAACATCTCGTTCCTCTGTTGTGCGAGGGCTTCCATGAGAAACAACTTGATGGGGTCTTATGCTCCCTCATTCCTCTTCTCATCCACCATGGGAGGTCGCTTGGGTTGGTGAGATCATTTGTCCTCAAGAGAAACTAGCTCGAGACCCAACTCTCTATACATTGACCTCGTCGGGGACATGAACTAAGAAACGAAAAGGTGTAGCTTGCTCGAATACCAATGATCCAGATTATTTTTAGAACGAAATTAAAGTGGAGATATAACAATGAAATATATAGAGATATTGTAATAAACACAGAGATACAATAATGCACAATTTTTATTGAGAGAATGTACATAAATTGTAAAATTACAGAGTGAATGACTCGCTAGAATGGTGACATCTTATCTCTAAGAAGAGATGTGATGGATATGCTCATTCGCAAGAAGATGATGATGTTTAAAATGAGGCTCCAAAGGTATTTTTAACATAAATAAAATTCAAAACAATAACCTCGAAAGATGAAACGTCAAAAGGTTTGTGGGCCCCGATGGGGGTAGTTGATATGTCAACTTCCCGAGGGCGTAACTTTTGCATACGATCTTTGTTTGGGGTGTTCTATACCTCGTCAGAAAGGTCTAGCCGAGGAGTACATATTTCATTCGTCCTAGATGACTCCTTTACATATATTCTAGGTGTTTTCATGCCCAAAAAGCATCGTTTAGGGCCTCAAAATGGCCTCGAAAGTTCAGGACCTGAAAAACCATAGAAAAAATGTCAAGGTGGAAACCCATGTTTTGAGCCAGTGGAATAGGTGGGTGGTCATCGATATCCATATGGATCAATTACCTTAGTAAGGTAAGTTAATGTGTTTTGTATTCATTTAGTTGTAGCCCATAAGTAGGTTGGCATGGTGAATAAATGTATTTTTACTTGGCTTAGATAGTTGTGAAGAACTTGTACCATGAGTAGGTTAGAAAGGTGAATTCATGCATTTTCCCTTGGTTTGGTTTAATAGATCTAGCAGGGAAGACCTTATTCCATCGAGTAGGTTGACAAGGCAAGTTAATGAAATTTTCCTTGCTTTGGCCAATTTAGACAACCTTGTCCCAGTAAACAAGTTAGAAAGGGAAGCTAATGAATTTTTTCTGGATCTATTTGGATCTAATAAGGAAGACCTTGTACCAACAAGTAGGATAGAAAGGTGAATTAGTTTATTAACGAGGGAATCATAAATACCTTATTCCAATGAGTAGGTTGGTGAGGTAATTTAATGCATTTTCCCTTGGTCTAGTTGGAGCTAGAAAGGAATACCTTGACCTAGTTGAGACTAATAAAGTGGATTAAATTTTTACCCTTGGTTGGATGGGAACCAATAAGGAATACCTCAATCTAGTTGAGACTAAAAAGGTAGAATAGCTTTATAGCCTTGGTTAGTAGGAGCCAACAAGGAATACTTAGAGGTAGTTGGGGATGGAAAAGTATATTAAGTTTTTATCCTTGATTGGTTGGGAGATAATAAGGAATGCCTTGATCTAGTTGAGGATGGAAAGGTAGATTATCCACTTACTCTTGACTACTTAGAATCATACAAGGAACATGTTAAACTATTTGAGACCAGCCAAGTACATTATTTTCATACCTCTGGTTGGTTAGGAGCTAGCAAGGATGACCTTAATCTAATAAGGGGTAGCTAAGTGAACTAACACACTTTCCCTTAGATTATTGCAAGTCAACAAGGAAAACCTTGAGCTAGTTAAGCTTATCAAGGTAGATTTATTTTTTTTCCCTTACATGGCTAGGAACATACAATGAGTCCTTTAAATAGTTGGGACTTGTAAATTGGAATATTCTCATTACCCTTGGTTTGGTGGAGAGCCAATAAGATACTATTAAGATTATATACATCAATTTTTTAATATTTTCATTAACATATGATTTTGACATTCCTACCTATATGGTAAAGGTATGTTTTCATATAAATGAGATTTCTAACTTTGTTGAATTATCGTGTTATTTTTTTAATTCTAATATTGTTTTATATGTTGTTATAACATTGGTAGAATTGAGATTTGCATATTATCATATATGTTATTTTATGAATTTTCTTAATAAACTTGAATAGGTAATGCCATGAGAATTTTATATGATATTTGGCTGAATGATGACCATATCAAAAAGGCCAACTAGTAAACAAATATTGCCTTATTTATATATTAAAATAATCGATTATGAATATTTAATTTTCACATAAAAAGATAAGTATTGTTGAAAACTTTCATTATCATGTAATATTGTTATCTTTCTCCATGGTTGAAAGGTTATTATACAACATTATTCCTTCGAAAGAATATTTACACTTCATATTCCTATGCATGAATCTCCATCTACTCTCTATTTTATCGATTTGGGAGATTTTTTCTTTTAGTCGGAGTTTGTCTTGTCAATGGAATATATAGTCAATGCTTACATATACATGGTAAATTAGTCCTTGGAAATCATTCCATGTGTTCACATAATTATTCAGATAAGTACACTAGTGATGTTTGAATGTTGTAATGAGAATGCTAATTTATAATTAATTTCATGTGACGTGTTTAATGGATAATCATGATTAGCATGACATATGACATTTTTATATTTAATCTCGTGCTTAATGGACATGGTTGTAAAACAATAATGCCAGCTTATTTAATCCAATCTACGAAGCTTGCATTTTAAATCTATCAAAGGATCCACATTTAAAGTGTTGTAGTGGAAATGGTGACATATAGTGCTTCATTAGTGAACGGAGTTGGAAACAACTCAATATGAGATTTTAGGACAATTATTATCATCTCAAATAAACAAATGAGAAGTGTTTGACATGTTTTCTTTTTCCTTCTCTTTTATTGTTTAGCATCTAAACTTAGTTTAGAATTATTTTTCTCGTGAGATGCATCAAACACTTGCTCACCAAATACACCTTACATGTTAAATTGTCTTTTAGTTTCATTGCCAATAGTTGGGTTTCTTGAGAACATTAACCATGCAAGTTCAATGTCATAATTTGATAATAAACTCTTGATTTACCATCCCATAATAGCATTTCCTTTATTCACAAATTTTGTATATCTTAGGATCTACACATCCATCAATGAATGTATCTAAGTATGCAACACTATTCCATTTATATCCATTAATTGCAATTGTAAACATTGACATTGACCATGATAGAGAAAAAATGTGCCCTTCTACAATAGTACAAAACCTAAGCTTGAAAATTTAGATGAACATTGAGAAAGTGGAGTTTGAACTGTGGGTAGTTTCAACTATACAAGAACATAAAAATAAATAAAAACCGTGAATGAAAGCATTGTCAAAGAGAAAACACCAATTTCATAGGAGAAAACACATAATCAAATAAAGTAATCACTAAGCATAATCATTTATTCTCTTCATTATTTAAAAAATGTTTTATGATAAATCCTTAATGGATGGCAATCAATATTATTTTGTGTGATGTTCCCACTCTCATGCATCTTGCCCTTTCAGGCTTATGATGGTAAAGGCTAAGAACTCAAATGTTTTACTACTTAGTAAGTAGAAGGGAAACTTTTGTATCAAAGCATGTTATTATGGTGTCAAATCTCATCATGTCTATGCAAGGTATGTATTATTATGATGTCAAATTTCATCATGTCTTTGAAAGGTATTTAGGATGTTGATTTTTACCCACATATATAATGAAATGAAGTACATGTTTATGTATATATTACATTGTTTATGAAGAAAAACCCTCAAGTGTCTAATTAGAATCAATACATACATTGTATATGAAGAAAAACCCTCAAGTGTCTAATTAGAATCAATACAATATATACCACAAAAATTATAAGTAATAAGGATAAAACTTATAGAATCAATCCAAGTATTATTTATAATGCAGGAGCATCCTGCCTCCAAAAACAACTTTGTTTGGGACTTAGGGGGTCTTGAATTATTTGTATTTTTCTATGTTGTGTTTGAATTTTAGAGGAATTCCATAGGATAGGGTTGTTGGGTTGAATTTATTGAATGTAATTGAATCTCCCTTATTAAGGCAGATCTCGAGAAAGTTGTGAGAGCTAGAGAGATATCAAGAGGATTTAGTGGATCTAGAGGATCCTAGGGATTTGTGTGAGTCATTTTAGGATCTGAAACAGATTGTAGTTTCATAATCCTTGTGTGTTAAAATTGTAAGCCTTCGTGTGTGAGGAGTGGCCAATCGAATGAGAAATCAATCCAGAGAGGGAGATGAGAAAAGGCCATTAAAAGGCCCCATGTAACTTACATGTACAGTCTTGTATGAATGAGGAATGAAATCACTCTATTTCAAGTGTTGCATGTAATTGGTGTATTGAACCTCTATAAATTGTGTGAGTGTTTAAATCTCTTCTAGGTTGAGCGAGTTTCAAGTGTTGCATGTAATTGGTGTATTGAACCTCTATAAATTGTGTGAGTGTTTAAATCTCTTCTAGGTTGAGCGATGCAGGTTTTAATCTCTGAACAATGAGAAATCCCTCTTAGTATGTATGCGCATGTTCCAAAATCGGAACAGAGTGTTTGTTGTAATTCTGATTGAGATCAACCATCAATCATCGAAGAGATCAATGTCTCAATTGTTCTTACGAACTGGTTGAGTTTGTAGATTGGATCAATTAAAGTCAGAACGAACAGAGATCAAGTCTCGTTCTGTGTGCAGGTCGAAACATGGTTTAACCTCTATATAATGGTGTCGCAGAACAACAACTATTAGATTTCATCGGGATGCATACTAGTGATAGATCCTTATTGTATCTGAAGCAGAGAAGAAGAGTGAAGTTTAGAAGTTCCAACATCCGACAATCCTGGGACAGAAGCAGATCTTACCGTCGAGCCCAAATTCAGATCGACGGTCGACATCAAGATATGATAACGAAGGTGTCTGACAGTTAAGCATTGGATTGAAACAAGAAGGACTTAAGTGCAAAGAGAAGTTCGGTGACCTGGTGTCCGATACACGTGGCGATCATCCATCGAAGAGGGAGATCAATGGTGATTTGAAGCACAATCGAAGCGTGATGGAGAAGAGATCAAGTCATCCATTTAACCAACAGATCAACGGTTGAGAGGAGATCAAATCCAAGAATGTGCTCGGAAGTTAATCGATTGGATCGAACCAGGAGAAGAGTAAACGTAGGAGAAAGGTCCAACGTTTTGGACTCGACATACGTCATCATACGTATGAAACCATTCAAATAGTGGCATGTGGCCCACATGGAGGATGACACGTGTCAGTATCCATTCAGCAGTTGGAGCATGTGAAAGTCACAGATTGAGGTCACGTGGCAGCTTAGTTAGCGTCGACACATGGCAAATATACGTCAGTAGTTCCACGTGGTTAGCGACACGTCATACCATACTAGGGTCATGTGAGAGATTTTTGATTTATAACTTTCGGTGATTCGGTGTCGATATATGTCATCTTGATGTATGCCACCACTTGAAGGTGACACGAGGTGTAATCGCTAGGATGATCCAATTGTGCGTTTGAGAGCTCAATCAACGGTCTGCGTTGATTGCGGCATGAGAAATTGCTCATAGTTTAACTCACGGGATTGGACTTTATGGTAGATTAAGTCCAAGCATTGTAAATTATGGTGGTCCGACATTTCGGTAAGACCATGGTTTCCAGTGTTTGGTCATGAGAGGTAAGAAAAATGGCTTAGCGTCAAAGTGGGAGCACATATTTGAATAACTGCTTGGTCGCAACATCCAGTTGTGTGGTAACAAGGGGCTTAGCGCACAAACGTTAAACAAGGCTCGGGATTTATTAAGGAATCCAGTGCAATAGGCAGAGAGAGCTAGGGCATAAGCGTCTATGCATAGTTAAGATGTGATTGGGCTCGTTTAAAGGTTCAAGAGCAACTCAAGGAAGAAGTTGCGAAAAGTTTTATTTATAACTCTGCACCTGTGGGTACTGAGATCCCCGAGGGGGTCTTCATCAATTTATTATATTCAAATTAATAAATTAAATTATAGAACGATTCATTTTTATGAAATAACTTATGAGTAATGGTTTGCACATATATGTGGAAGATATGTCTCCTCACAAACATCATAAATGATAATGATAAGCTTGTTATTATTTTATTATTTGGTGAAAGATAAGTTTCAATATTAAAATATGTGATTATTACTCTTTTCTGTGAATTTGTGTTTCTCTTGATATTGTCATTGTGCAGTTATTAATCAATAATCCTTTATATAAGTGTACTCCATTTGCATTTGCATTAATATGGGTAGGTAAAAGAACCATCTAAAGTTATTAATCAATAATCCTTTATATAAGTGTACTCCATTTGCATTAAGATGGGTAGGTAAAAGGCCCATCTAAATTTATATGGTAAAGAGAATAACAAGAAAGATATGCAAGAGAAAAAGGAGAAAAGGTGAAAGGAAGAAAGAAAAAAATTCCAGGTAGTGGTAGAGATGAATTGTCACACAAATTGAGTCATAAGTAAAAGTTAATGTATGTGAATATAGTTTTTAATGAGTTTACATTTTAGTTTAGTTTGAATTTAAAAACTTTGTGCATGTTACTTATTTACTCTTTCATTCTCCAAAATCAATATAAGAAAATCTACTATCATTTATTAGTGCACCCTAAAGAGGTTGAAGAAGGGATGAAACAAGGATTTGAGGTTCATGTCGAGGTTCATGTTGTTGTGTGTTACAACTTAGATAGCAAAGTTGGGACATCTAAAGTCAATAATTAAGGTATTATATAATCACACAAATTGACTCATAAGTAAAAGTTAATGTATGTGAATATAGTTTTAAGTAAAAGTTAATGTATGTGAATATAGTTTTCAATGAACTTACATTTTAATTTGGTTTGAATTTGAAAACTGTGTGCATGTTACTTAACTCTTTCATTCTCCAAAATCAATATAAGAAAATCCATCATAATTTATTAGTGCACCCTAAAAAGATTGAAGAAAGGATGAAACAAGGATTCCAGGTTCATGTTATTGTGTGTTACAACTTACATAGCAAAGTTGGAACATCTAAGGTTAATAATTAAGGTATTATATAATCCTTTCAAACCATATTTCTATTTGTGTTATTTTCCTAATACAAAGCCAACTATATTACGTAGGCAAGCAAAAGGCCACAACTAAGAAAACACAACCAATTAAAGGGATAAAATGTGGAAGATGATATTCAAACACAACCAATTAAAGGGAGCAATTGTGGAAGATGATATTCTAGGAAATAAGTTAGAAAGGTTGGGAGAAACCAAAAAAGAAAAGTATTTTACTACTTTGTATGAGGAGACATTTTTGCTAGAAGATTGAGAAAAAAATAACAAATTAATATGATCATAGATAAAAGGAGACATTCTTGCTTCTAAAAATTATTATAAGCTTAAGAAAAAAATAACAAATTAATATGATCATAGATGAGATGAAACCTAAATATCCAAAATTTACTCAAAATATAATAATGTAATATGGTTATTGGGTCAAATGATGAAACAAGTGAATTATACTAAGTACTAAAGGTGTAGTGAAAATAAGGATAGATAACATTCTTAAAATTAACATAGATTTATCTATTTAAAAATTTAGGTTAAAAGTGAACTCAAGATCATCAAAAATTTATTTTAAAAAAGTGGACATTTATAAAAAAAAAAAATATGAGACATTGATCTTTATGTTTAACAAAGAGGAATATGTGGCCATGGGAGACAAACTAACGTTGTAGAAAAATATGAAAGATGTAAAGATTAATTGATTTACAATTTTCATTTTATACATTAATTTATATATATATATATATAACTCATTTAATCTATATGTAAAATTGAATTAATAACAAGCATGTTTCTCATTATTTTATTTTCAATGAAGGAAAGAGAATAAGGAGTTTAGAAGATCAGTTTATAAAATATTTTATCTTTTTTTAGACTTAGTATTTTTTGTTACATTTTAATAAATATAATAAATTGACATAATATTAATTATTCTTCTTAATGTTGATTGGACGTTAATCATAATAGATCGATAAATCAATTCAGTTTTAATGGAAGTTAATCATCATCATAATAGTAACGGATAACTGGAGGACAACCCACTTAGTTGTTGGTGCCTCCAAAAAAACAAAAGTTTTTATCCCCGTACCATCTAAAAGACCTCCATTCTGGTTTTCAACATCTGGAAATTTTGGACCACTGATGGCAGAGGAAATCACTCAAAGTACCCAAGCATTGAAATGGAAATTACTCATTTCCCTTCGACGAGCTCTGGTGATTCGACTACACTTAGGATGATCATTTATGGATCTCGAGAAAGGGCACCCATGGTATGCATTTATCTCGGGTTCAATCGACTTTGGTTTGATAATTCGGCTCCCCATCTATTCAACAAGACCTATTATCATAGAATTAGCATGGTGCGCAATTGTGAGCGGGCTCGTTCTCGTAGAAGTAGTGGCTCTCGAAGGCGCATGGTACAATCTTCTGCATCGTGTGCAGGACAGGCCTCTTCTCCACGGGCCCCAACCACAAACAATGAGTTTCATCGCTCCTTCGAATGGGGTTGTCACATCGAATGGTTTGATGTAGAGGGCTTCTCTCTGGGATTTGGTCCCACGTCGGTGATGTAGAGGGCTTCTCTCTGGGATTTGGTCCCACGTCGGTTTTATCTTTTGAATCTAAGTTGCACGAAACATGAAATCTCTGTAAGTTTCCGAAAGAGGAATGTATATACATATGGGGTAACGTCCTAGAGATATTTTTAAAATAACATATTATCTTGCAAGAAAAAAAAACAATGATACACATAAATGACATTTTAGAAGGAAAACCATGTCTATATCAACATGAAAGGACATGTGGCACATAGTTAGAGGAGTAATGCCTTGCATGAGGACACTTGGATACAACAATGGAATACAATCATTGGACTAATATCTTGTTAGAGAGTGCATATCCTAGAGGAGAGGCATTAAACCATAAGAGAATCATTCATCGAAGGCGTTTCATCACGGGGGTTGGATAAATCCTAGTATAACGCTTACGCATCCTTGTATTGTAGAGCATTGTGTTATCAAAACTGAACCGGTGAAGCCCAAAAATGTTAACATGTGGACATAGAGGTACATAGAGGGCTTGGTGTTCTTGATTAAATGTTAGTTTCATACCCTCATAATGATAGAATCCAATGGAAAAGTTGTAATCCTACCGATCTTGAAATCCTGAAAATTGTTAAGTTTACTGAATTTTGAAAGTGACCTAAAATTCTACTTTCTCCATATGAAGTCCAATGAAGTTGGAGCCACTCTCAAACATATTGAAACAATTAAAGGTAATGTTAAAAATTTAAGTAAAAGAATGAAAAAGAAAGATAAAGGAGAAAGTCACTTTTACTTATTTACTACCATTAATTACTAGGGTGAGTGAAATGGTGATGATAGTTAATTAAGCATGTGGACATATTTGAAATGTTTATTAGTGGTTAATGGGGAAAATTTGTGTCACCTAAGGGACCCACATCCCTCTCAGTTTCTTAGGCGAGCCCATGCAGCAAGAAAAACCTACAGAAACAGTTGTTGTTTGTGTTGTAACGGTTGGGAAACATCATCAGTCATAACATACAGCGTTTCCAAATCAGGAAATATCGTACAGTACAGTCGACGACGTTTCCCAGCTATTTTGTACCCATTTCTCCATTTCAGTGTATTTTGGGCACTGATACGTGGCCTCGAGAGGCATTTCCTGCTACATAGGGGTGAATCCATGAATATGTGTCACACTTTTTAGTAAAATGTGGCAATGAAAATTTGAAATTTTACATATTTTTTAAATTGAAGCACTCAAAACTTATATATGTTTTGTGAATTTAGAAAAAACAATTTTAGAGATTTGTGTTATCTTTCTAATGATATTTTTTACAAAAATATTAATGTCATTTAATGTTTCAAATTTTGTATTTAATTAAATGTTTGTCCTTACAATTTTTTGAAAAAATTATTGTTCGACAACACAGGTATTCCAACAGAGGACGAACACCTTCAATAACCACTCACATAACCAGATCAAAGATCAACACATCGATGTTTGCACGTGGTAAAACCCCTAAGGGGAAACATCCACAACCCCAGTCAACGTGGCCACTTGGAGCAGTTTATTAATGCAAAGAAAAAAATTACAGAGAGATTTTACAAGAGAGTTTCTCACAATCGATCATCGACAAATGACCCTCCATGCTCTTTAAATAGAGATCATGGACCAATCGGGTGTTAATCCACGGATCAATGGTCATTAAGATCGAGGAGAGTCTGAACCGTCGGATCACTCTATGTTGGGAACATATCATGACTGTCGGATTTCCTAACTACAAATGCATACTAAAGAAACACACTTTTACCTAACAACACAATAGACCAAGTAGATCTTAACTAACTCCTAAGTGTCTAAATATCTTAACATCACCCCTTAAAAACAACTTGGAATAGGATTTAAGGATTTACAATAGTGACACAATAGGAGAAGGAAGGAGGCATTAGAGCCTATCCCCCCTTAATGACAACTTCCTGAACTCCTAACATAGATCGAAGTTTGGAACACTTCACTTCGGTAAGAGACTTTGTGAAAATGTCTGCAACTTGATCTTCTATAGGGCAAAAGGGCACTTCAATAACTTGATCATGAATGAGCTTTCTGATGAATTGCATGTGTAGCTCGATGTGTTTTCTTCGCTGATGTTGAACTGGGTCTTTGGTGATCTTGATGGCACTCTGATTGTCACACCAAAGGTTGGTCGGATGTTGGTGTTGGAATCCAAACTCTGAAAGGATCTGTCGAAGCCACAAGGCTTCCTGACTTGCATTTACCATTGCTCGGTACTCTGCTTCTGCTGAAGAAAGTGCAATAGCCCATTGTTTCTTACAGGCCCAATTGACAGGTCCTGAACCAAGGCTGAAAACATAACCTGCAGTAGACATCTGATCATCAGGGTCGTCGGCCCAATCTGAATCAGTGAAACCAACCAATAAAGGAGTCCCCCCTGAACTGTAATGTATCTCGAACTGAATTATACCACGAACACAGTGAAGTATCCTTTTAGTTGCTTTCCAATGGATTTCATGGGGTGTTTACATATACCAGGCAACAAGACCAATAGCGAAGGAAAGATCAGGACGGGTATGAGTCAAGTATAAAAGGCTACCAACTAACTGACGGTACAGGGTGGCATCAACTTCAGGAGAAGTACAGGTGGAAGTAAGATTGACTCCAGACTAGAAGGGAGAAAGGGTTGGTTTACAATCATTCATGTGAAAGCGACGAAGAAGGTCACAAGCATACTTAGATTGGGAAAGTAAAATTCCTTCATTGGTTTGCAAAACTTGGAGGCAGAGGAAATAGTGCAAAAAACCTAAGTCTATCATTTCAAATTTCTTCTGAAGGTTGATTTTCACATGGTTTAAAAGTTTTGAGTCACTACCAGTAAGGATAAGGTTATCAACATAAAGGACAAGGAATATGAGATGGATTCCTACTTTCTTGGTATAGACATTAGGATCAAAATGGCATCTAGAGAATCCAATGTCAATAAGAAAGTTGTCCATTTTGGCATACCAAGCTCAGGGAGCTTTCTTGAGACCATAAAGAGAGTTATTGAGGCGACAAACAAGTCTAGAGTCATTCCAGACATAGCCAAGAAGTTGTTCCATGTAGATTTATTCTTGCAAATCTCAGTGCAAGAAGGCGGATTTAACATCCATCTTATGGACCTCCCATTTATGTGAGGCAGCAAGGGAAAGAACAAGGTAGATGGAATTCATTTTTTCTACAGGGGTAAACATTTCATTATAGTCAATTCCTTCAACTTGGGGAAATCCTTTAGCAACTAACTGAGCCTTGTGTCTTTCAACACTTCCATCTGATGCATATTTAGTTTTGTAGACCCATTTTCATTTAACATTTTTTCTTCCTCTTGGAAGAGGTACAAGATCCCAAGTATCATTTTCCATTAAAGAACGATACTCTTCATTCATTGGTGTATGCCAATCTGGATGAC
>JASDQU010680626.1:27620-38477 GCA_032191745.1 Picea mariana
GTGTTTTAAATTTTAATTGCTAGACGCTAGAGCCTAGGAGAAAAGTTGAAAACAACAATATTTTTTTTGTTGAAAACAACAATACTTTTTTTGTAGAAAAAAACAACATTTTTAAGGGGAGTAAGTGCATAGTTTACATACCTTGAAAACAAGCTCCAAATCTGCCCAAGAAATAGGCTCCAAATCTGTCCAAGAAATATGCTCCAAAACAACTCCAAATATGCTCCAAAACAACTCCAAATATGCTCCCAAATTTGGCAAAATAACTCTCCAAATCAGCTTCAAGAAAAGAGGCAAAATAACTCTCCAAATGAGCCCAACAATCACCTCTCCAAAGCAGCCTAGCAACCTCTCCAAATCATCCCTGCAATCAGCTCTCTAAACTCAAGAAAAACCCTTAGCTCAAAAACTCAAGAGAAGCCAAATGAGTAGTGTGAGTGAAAGAGATGGGGTGGGGTTGTCTTTATAGCTTCATTAGGGGCTCTAGACAATTCTAGAAGCTTCCCATGCATGCCCCTAACCCTAACTTTTAAAAAAATAAAAATTCCCCTCACTTTTCCGGCCGCAGGCGTCATTGGCAAAAGAAAATCGGTTCCGTACGGAACTGACTGGTCCAGGCAAAAAAAACCGGTTCCGTACGGAACCGGTCTAAAGTGGTTTCAGGGGGCGGTTTGAACCAGTTTGGGCTCGGAATCGGTTGGACCGACCGGTTTTACCGATTCCGGTTCAGTTCTTGTAACACTGGTACACCCTCATAACAAGCGTTGAGGACAACGCTATCATAAGGGGGATAGAATGTTAGGTAGCTAGAGAGGTAGTGGGGGGCTTGGAGGGTTCATAGTGATAATAGTAGCCATTCAATGTAAGGTGGACTAGGTCCACTATAGTATTAAATAAGTCCCACTATAGTAGTTAGATATAATAAATGTAAGAGGACTTCTTAGAAGGTTCTTCCTCTAAAATGTTCTTAGGTGGTTGGTAGCACTATATAAAGGGGTTCAAACAATGTAATGGGATGAAGAAAATTATTGTATTTGGAGCGGTAGCTCAATAGGAGGATGCCCCCTCGAAGACGAAAGTGAACATGAGAGGATCCCTTCCATAATAAGATCCATTGTATGGTGTTTCCCTACCCTGAGGATTTTCTTATAATAAAAGTGTGGTTCTTTTATATTGTTCTCTAAATCTTTGTGGTGTTTTTCTATGCAAATATTTGGTTCTTAACAATTATTGTAATAGAGCGTTGCTTTGCCGGAGGTTTCCCCCTCGAAGAGGCAAGTGAACATTGTTTCTTACCAATAAAGGTATTATTTTGGTGTTGTGGTTTCATCTATTGTGTTGTTCCACTATTATTCTCTGTAATATTTCTATTTTATGCTATTATAATAGATCTGGTACCTTGCAGCAAAGCCATATGGCCTCACAACTAGTAGTTGATGCTACCATGTACTCTTCCATCGCTGAACTGAGTGAAACTGCCCCTGTTTCATGTTGAGCTAGGAAATCATACTTGTGCCCATGTTGAAACAAAAACTAGAAGCATTCTTCCTAGCTCTAACATCTCTTTCCCAGTCAGAATCGAGAAAACCATGCTACAACAATTCACCTTGTCCCATATACCTCATACCATAATGAATTGTGCCCTTCAAGTATTTGAGCACATCTTTGGCGACAATCCAATGAATTTGTCGACCATGAACTAGTTCAAAGTATTCACTGCAAAACATATATTAGGACTAGTTTTCACAAGATACATAAGGGAACCAATCAACTACCTATACACAGAAGGATCTATCGAATTTTAATCCAAATTAACATATAATTTAGATTTGGCACCATAGGAGTGGCCAAGGGTTTGAAATCGACCATCTAAGGTCTCTTCAAAATCTCCTTTGTGTACTTCCCTTGCCCAAGGAAGATGTCACCTGCACCTTGTCAAACCCCGAGACCTAAAAAGTAATGCTTAAGGCTGATGTCCTTCATATCAAATTTGTAGCCAACTTCTCCTTGCACCATGCAATGAGTTTCTCATAACCACCTATAAGAATCAAGTCATCTACATACAAAACCAAGACAAGTAGATCAAATTTATCATATAAATAATAAAGGCTAGGATCCGTAGTAGTATCTTTGAAGCCCAAAGTTAGTATGTATTCACTAATCATTGAGTACCATGCATGTGGTGCTAGCTTCAACCCATAAAGGACCTTTTTTAACTTGCACACATTGATATCTCGCCCATGCGCCTCAAAACCGCTCGACTGATTCATGTAAAATTTATTTTCAATGAGACCATTTAGAAAAGTAGTGTTAACATCCATCCGGTATAAAGGTTAACTGGAAATTGATGTAATAGACATGATCATTCTAATATAAGTATGCTTGGCAATTGGTGCTAAAGTCTCCTAATAATGAACTCTCTCTCTCTCTGAGAGAATCCTCTCATCGTAGCTCTGGCCTTGTATTTCTCTATGCTCCCATAAGTTGCATTCTTGATCTTGAAAAACAACTTGGAATCTATCATATATCTCCCCATTAGGCTTGGCACAATCTCATACACATCATTCTTCATGATGGAGTTATACTCCTCAGTGATGGCATCTCATCACACTTGCTTTGCATTTACATCTCCAAAGATGGAAGACTTTGAATCAATCATAGAAGACATCAATGCAACATAAGTAGGAAAATTCGTAGGGGGATGAATCACCCAAAAAGAAGATTTTGGGGCTCCTACTTAATCCCATGCCTCTTGCAAGGTCTAGGTAAGGCATGCATCTCGACTTTCTCATTGAACTAGATGGTAAAGAGGCCTTTGTTCCTTAACTGGAACCTTGCTGATTTGAACCTTGTTGATTTGAATTTGATTTTTGATCATCCTTTGGGACACAATGTTTTCTCCCTCCTTGACCTCTGTAAGAGGCTCCCGAGTCTTAGAGGACCATCCATCCTCATCAAATTTAACATCTTTATTTACCATTGTCTTTCTCTGTGTTGGAATATAGATTTGGCAAGCCTTGGAGATCTAACTGTAACCAACAAATATACTCTTCATGGTTGAGGGTTCACATTTATCCCTTTTTTCCTCAAGCACATGAGTATAAACAAGACAAGCAAATACACAAAAGTGTGATACATGAGGCTTTTCACTAGTAAAGTATCCTTCTGGTGTCTTGTCTAACAATATCTTATGAGGACATTAACGATACCCTGTCAATATCATAGAGACAACTATGTTGCATGCCTCTTCCCAAAGAATCATGGGTAAATCTATGTTGTGGAACATTGCTTTAGTTGTCTCTATGATGGACCGATTATTCCTCTTTGCAACCCTATTCTATTGTGGGTTGTATGGTATTGTTAACTCCCTATTTATCCCCGTTTCCTTGCAAAACACATCAAAGTCCTTGGAGGTGTACTCCCTTCATTGCCAAATCTCAACACTTTGATCTTCTTACCTATTTGATTCTCGACCAAGGCCTCGAACCCTTGAAGCTTAAATAAGACATCATCCTTCATCTTCATAAAGTAAATCCATGATTTTCTAGAGAAATCTTCAATAAAATGGATATAATACAAACTATTTGTTAGTGAAATTGAAGACATCAGTGCACAAACATATGAATGGAATAGATCAATAATCTCTCTTGATCTATGTTCATTGTTTGGGAAAATAGTGTTGACATGCTTGCTGAGTGTAGAACTCTTGCACAACCCAATATTCTCAACCTTGAAGTTTGGAAATCCCTGATATTAATTTTTCAGGTTACTTTGAAAGTGTTTACACCAAGTTTGGAGTGCTTCATGAGCTTTGGGGTACATGGTGTATGTTCAACCCCTGGATGGTGCGAGATGGATTGGTGCATGGGAGATGGTCCATGATGGATTTGCATGGTGGAGACAACTTGCTCAATGATTGCTTGACATCGGTTAGGTGTTGGCTTGGTATTCCTCACTTAGGCATTGGAGTTCTCTTCATAGATTATTGGACACTCTTTATTGTGTCCACATGGAGAGTTTTCTTTCTTAGAGAATGCCCTACTTGGGAGGATGATCATTGTGCATCTTGGAGGAGGGAATTAGGCCCTAGATAGCATGGGGTTGCCTACATTCTCGTTTGGAGGCTTGGAGTTGACTTAGGGATGCTTGGGGTACAATAGTTTTCTTGCACGGGGTAGTTGACCTAGTGGAGTGCATTACTTATGAGGATTGATGGAGTCCATGGAGGCTTGTGATAGATAGATGTGGACTTACCTTGTGTAGCTACATCATCTTGGATCCCTTATTGTGTCCAACATCGCCTTGGAGCATGACATGTGTACTTTGGAGTGGAGTGCTTCACTTATGTTGGCCTCTAAGTGTTTATTGTAGGTTTCTTGTAAGGGCTTAGGCCCATATTGTATTGTTGGCCTCCCTTACCTCTCATATAAATAGAGGAAGGAGAAAGTCCTCATAATCATGACATCACATCATTGCATCTATTCTCTTTGTACGTAGCTTCTTGGAGGAAGTCACTAAGGTTTCCTCATGAACCCTAGGTGGAGTCACGAAGTCTAGGGGAGGAGACGTCTTCTTTTGGAGTTTTCTCTTGTGACTAGGGTTTGTTTTTGTGGAGGAGACGTTGGTGATGATCACTCTTCTTTCTCTTCCTTGACTCTTCACTTGTACTTGATCTCTCTCTTGGAGTCGCTAGGGTTTCTTGATATTCTTGGAGTATCTTGGAAGTCTGTGGTTAAGGTTTATCCCTTGGAGGTTTGAGATTAAGTTTTTTTGATAAAACCCTAGGGTATCTTTGGTGGAAAAGAAGAGAAAAGGACGTCTTGCCTTGGAAGATGTGTTGGAGTGATTCTTGCATATTGGAGATCCTTGGTTGAGCTAGGATTTTCATGTTTTCCCTAGCTAGGGTTTTGGAGAGCTAGTGGATTTGTACTAGCCTTGAGATAAGGATATGGTATTTACATGTACTTCATATTGAGCATACTAATGAATTTTTCCACTATCCAAATCTTGTGTATTTGATTTTCAGCCATATATGTTCTTCATGTATTGTTATTTACAACTATATATGTCTTGATGATTTGACATAAGTAAAAGGACAATTGTTAAGTGATTTGGCATCATCATTGAATAATCCAAGGGCTGTTTTCTTGCTGCTATACCTATTGTTTCACCGTTGTAAAAGTGAATTTTTAGATCTGGTTTATGTGGAATAAGTTTCCTTAGAGGGATGAAACTTATTGATGTTGTTTGGTATCTTTTCTCCTTGGATTGCTTAGAGGATTGGGTTGTTAGAAAGTGAAATATTGTACTTTTTCCACCACTATTTTATCCTCTATTTCATAACATCCTTAAGGTTGAAATTCACAGGTTTAAGATCCAGGAAACCTTTAGTCAAAGAGGTGAAATTTATGTTTTGCATTAAAAGTCAAAGAGTGCAGAAATTTCTACACGTGCACCATATCCTTCAAGAGCTGAAGTGCTCCATAGTACAAATGACGAAACTTCTTGTGCGATAGCTTGCACATGTTTCCACTATCATGCACTAAAGTATCATGCTTCATCAAATTTGCTAGTATCTTGTAAAGGCCACATTCTCAAACTCCTTTGGAGAAAACTCGACCAAGTTGATGGAGGCAGTGTCTAATGATGACTCGTTGAGTATCAAACTTGACCACACACTAAAAAATTGAAAGAAGATTCTTTGTCAAACTAAGAACATACAAGAGATCATGCATCTTTAGAACATCACTTGAAGGCATGCAAAAGAAGACATATCCCATTTCTGTAATTGGATAACTAGTGGCATCATCTCCCAAATCCACTTGCATACCATCCTCTCATTCTTGAAGTTTGCAGAAAAAATTCTTGTTGAAGGTCATGTGTTTGGATGCTCCACTATTGACATGCCACCCTAGACCAAAAATCTTGTGAGTGGAAAAACATGATACCATGGAGAAAGCTATTTTGAGCCTAGATGCTAACTCATCCACTCTAATTGAAGCATTGGTGAAAGCTATCTTGAGCCTAAATGCTAACTCATACACTCTAGTTGAATCTTTTGCACTACCTAAACATTGCTCTTGTTGCTACTTAGCTTTCTTCTTCTCAGGACATTGAGATGCATATTGGCCCATCTTGTGGAACTTGAAACACTTCACATGAGACTTAGATCTTTCTTCCCTTGATATGAAGAACTCGATTCTTCCTTCTTACCCTGTTGACCCCACTTGGGTCCTCCTTTCTAACCTCCTCTTGTCACCCTCCCAATGAGGGCTAGATTTTGGATCTCCTCCACTCTCGTTTCAACTATTCTTTCCTTCTCTCTTATTGGATGAAATTATCCCAAATCTTTTTGAAGGTGGGGAGGGTCTCGTGAGCACATACACCCTACACAAAGGATCCCAAGGAATTGAGAACTTGTTTAGTGCTATGGGCGTTAACTCTTCATTCCCAATCTTTTCTCCATTTGCTAAGAGTTGGTCTCTAAGTTTGCATATATTCATTAATTAGTTAGCCATTGTCTATGTGTCATTCGTATGAATACTATTGAGCTAGTTTCTCAGGAGCATCTTGGGGGAGACATTGGCAGTTTGATAAAGAGAGATCAATGATTCGTACATATCTTGTGTTGATTTACCCACAATATGAGGGATCAAGTGGCCCTTCATGGAATCTAGTATGATCTTCTTTTCCTTAGAAACCTTCTTGTATTGCTCAACAAGTTATTGGACATCGGTAGGAACAATAGCCTTCCTCTCGATGATGGTCCATGGATCAACCTCCTCCAATAACATTTGAGGCTTGCACTTCCAAAGAGTGAAATTAGAAGCTTCCTCTAATAGATAAATTTCTCTGAGATTGAATACATTCACCATCCCTACAATCTCCTTGATCACACCTCAAACAAACAAATCAACAAAAAAAAGAAGATCAACAACCTATTACAGGGGTAGATTGCTTATCACAAACATAAACAACACTCTAATTGCTAGAGTTTCCCAAGCATCTCACCCCGCAGACCCCTCTCAAGTCCAAGTGCCTATCTCAGGCATGGATCACTCTAATCTATGGATATTTTTGGATAGCTAACCATCTCATTGGAAATGACCCTCTCCATACATGGATTGAATGATTTCAATTGTACAACATTGATACCATGTCAAAATTCTCAGTTCATGGTAAGTAGATTTGCATTCCTAAAACAAAATTGTAAGCTCAAAATCAAACTAGGATTAGTAACTTATCAAAACAATGGATAAATGAATGCTAGATCTACAAACACATCAATCTAAAAAATAGAACAAGCATCTTTAATTTTAGTACTCAATCACACTATTTATTCACTGAAAGAAAGAATTACAATGCAATAAGCTCAAAACTTCCACTGGCTAACCATCCTAGTGATGCACCTTGAGTGTCCTTTATAGTACATGATAAACTCTGGTTACAATGAAAGTGGACATACTAATGGCGTGCTTAGCTTAGAATATGTAAACCCCAACCCCAATCTTCCTAGAAGAATGTGCCCAACATGTATGGATGAGTTGGCTACAATATAGGCCCCACTAGGAGTTCACTCAGTGCATGCACCTACCTCCTTGGAAATAGTTCCCTATTTAAATTTGGAAGTACTCTAAGTTATGTACTTTTCTAAAATTAGCATTATGTCTAAACTATAGATGAATATGCACATTTAAATATGGAATTGCTAAAGATGTGTATGCATGCACCTTTACTACTAGATGCCTATAAGTTGTGATGTGTCCTAAGAAGCTATTCTAATGCGCCTTAAACCATGTGCCCTCTTCATCATTGCAGTCTGCATAGGAATCAAGGCAAACCGGATTTGCTAGAAGCATTGTGGTTGAAGTAGAACATCTACAGAGTAACATGTATAATATAACACAAAATCCCTAGGGAAGTGACACCTTGAACCTAAAGAAAATTGTTTGACTTGTTTCTCATTGCATATAGGTCTACACATAGGGAAACACTTATAGTGTTTGGAAGTTGTTCATCTTAAAATCCCTTTGTCTGGCAAGAACAAAACACCAAAGCATCTATTATGGTCATCTAAACTATGCCATTCCTTATCCTTGGTCCAAATTACTTGGGAGGTCACTCTATTAGGAGATTATATGCCATGCTTTGTTGATTTCCACACTGTGTTACATTGGATTAAAGTTGACGTCTTATATCAACTTTGGAAAACTAGGAATCAATGTCTTTTCACCAACTCACAACATAGAACAAAATTTACTTGGCAGGAAGGTTTTCTAAGACGTGCTCACCTATTTTTGTAGATCCAAGCTTAGACCCGTAACGTGGAGATGGATGTAGCTCACCTATGTGAGTTGATGGGCTATTGGACTAATGTGCCTTGTACCATGAGCAAACTGCCCCCTGGAGGGCATTCTATTTCCCACTCTACTCATTCTCAGGCTTCTAGTGGCCTCCAGCTTTGATGAAGGGTAGGTTGAACTATGAGAGAGTGCCAAGAAACAAAGCGAAGCTAGCCTATAGCAAGAGGATCGAATCTCCTTGATGTGACACGTTTCCCATGTTTCTTTTCCATTTCAAAGCCAAAGCATCTTGAAGAAACCGAGTAGGGAAATGATGGATGGGACCCTAAAATGTCAAATCCTGGGCCCACAACTCGAGGATGGGGGCCTCCTACAAAGGACAAAGACCCTCCTCTTAGCACAAGTTTGGTTCCCACTCCATCATGATATGACATTGCGCTCTAGCTAGTTGGCCCTTATTGTGTTTATTTCTTTTTGTTGGACAATGTGATAGTTTATGACATTTAAATTTTGGTAGCCCTGTGTAATTGATTTTGACTAGCTAAGTTTTTTATCAAATCTAACTTATGGTGGTTATCTTATGGATTTTTTTTTAAATGTTAATTTTTTGTATATTAACGAAATATGAAACATTTTGTAAAAAAAGAAAATAGATCATTATAAATATTAAAAAAATGGTAAAACTTAGTTTTTCTTTATTCACATTTTGTTTAATATATGAAAAATAAAGTGTCAAAGTCCATGAATTCAAACATATTTCCAATGCATTAATTTGTTGGAGAAACACTAAATCTTTTAAGCATTTCTTTGTAAAAATATTATTTAAAAGGAAAGATATACCCTTAGGTTTGATTTTATAAATGAAATATTTTCAAGATGGTAGACTTAGAACAACAATCAAAATGTACTCATTAGTTTAAAACAAGTGGTTTATATTTGGTATTTTTATTGCATTGGAAGGTAATAGTTTTACAACCAAGTGTGATAGAGATGTTGTCACGTGGGTAACACTTACTTCATCATATACTAATTTAAAAAAAATATAATACTTATAACAAATAATAATAATATCATTATTATTATATGTTAGTTAAATATAAATACAATTGAAAATAAAATATCTCTATATATGAAAGAGAATTTATGCACACTTTTAATTTAAAAAACTAATATAAAGAGAGATAAAAAGAATATAAAAAGATAAAAAGAGAGATACCAAATTTAGATATAAATAGAAATACTATAGATATGATGTTTGGAGTTGTCTAAATCTTATACGATTTAGATCCATATACTATTAAAATCGGTTAAATCGTCCAAGTAGTAGAACATTTAGACAATTCTTATGATAAAAATATTGTTACAATGTTAATATAAATATTTTACAATAATTATAATTGTATTTTACAAGTTGCTTAAATCTTCTGGAAGTAAATTGTGTGTAAGATTCTGAAATGTTTGGAAGTATATTGTATTTTCTTCCAATGTTTCTATTGGACATTCCACTCATCATCATGGATACATAAAGTTGTAATAATTATAAAAATGAGCACTCATGATATGCTTTAAAGGAAGAAAATTAATGGATAACGCTTGGAATATAAGATTAGTATATTAGATGATTAGTTGTAAAATAAGATTAGAATAATCATTAACAAGTCAAATAATCAAATAAATGAAGTG
Source organism: Picea mariana (assembly GCA_032191745.1). Taxonomy (NCBI): domain Eukaryota; kingdom Viridiplantae; phylum Streptophyta; class Pinopsida; order Pinales; family Pinaceae; genus Picea; species Picea mariana. The sequence goes on from JASDQU010680626.1 coordinate 37,607, forward strand.
CATGGTGATTAAAGTAATAATAAGGTGGGGATCCTCTATATGGACAAGACTGAAAATTAAAATATAATGTAAATAAATAAATTTGTGAATTCTAATAAAATGAATTAAAGAACATAAAAGAGAATTAATTTTTTTTAGCTTAATAAAATAAAATGAAGAAAAAAACAAACCAAACTAATATAATAAATGAAGAAGTAAATCTGACAATGTAATGAATCTAGGAAAATGTCAAATAAAAATGGAGTGGGCTTAAAAGGTTAAGAGGTAAAAAATGAAAACCCTTCACATAGAAAGAGAATTAAGAAGGGGAATTAAATAAGAGATAAAGAGGTCAAAAATGTCTAATTAGTAAGATGGTGGATGGTGGATTTCCAAGATTGATTTAGTGTATACCCATTGTCCCTAATCAAATTATTGAGATGTTTTTTAATTTCAATAATGCAAGGTCGTTAAGAATTTTAGTTTGGTCATTTGAAAGATTTATCACTTTGAGCAATACATGATTTGCCACAAAAACATGAAATTTAGTAAAATGGATTAAATTTATTCTTAATAATTCTAATTACTTATTTAAGAGTTTTATAGGATTTAAAAAAAGTTTTGATATATTTTTTTAGTCAAAATTTTAAAAATATAATTACTTCACATATCACGTATTGATATGTAAAGGTTTTAATTTCAATTTGAATGAAAGAAAATGCATCAATGCATTGAATGAAAGACAAGCATATCAAAAACTTGGTTTGAAAGAGGTAAGATTGATATGGATCTCATTTTATATTTTTGAAAAACAAGTATAATATGAGCATTTTGCATGTAAGTTACATAGTTAAAGGTGTAGGATGTCATAATCTTGGTTCGATTGAAAGGG
>JASDQU010680626.1:55355-78164 GCA_032191745.1 Picea mariana
TGTATTGGTATGTTGCATCCATGAATATTATTGCATTGCACCACAGGTTGGAATATGTGGAGAGCATGGTGGAGAACCTTCCTCTGTAGCATTCTTTGCAGAAGCTGGATTAGATTATGTTTCCTGTTCGCCTTTCAGGTTTGAATCTCCCGCACCACTGAACATCTTGAAACTACATTGAAATTATGTTTAACAAGGATGACATTGCCTTATTTTCCCTGTCTTTGACTTCGCCAGCATCAGGTGGTATACAAAGCCAGCGTCTAACAAAATCTTGATTGGCAGGGTTCCCATTGCAAGATTGGCTGCAGCTCAGGCTGCTGGCTGAAAATCTATGAAGATATGTGCTTGGAGATATCTGTGTGTGCCTTTGATATCCAGCATATGGAAATCTTCTCCAGTTTTATGCTGAACTGAGCAAATAACGTGGTCATATCAAGCACATGACCCCAGTCTCTTTATATTGCCACCTCGTTAGCTTCTTTTAGGCTTGAAGTCCTGTTACTAATGGTGACATGGTCGCTGTGTCTTTATATTGTTGCCTGGTTAACTTCTTTTAGGCTTGAAGTCTCATTAATAATGGTGACATGATAGCTGGCTTGTCCACGTTAAAGAGTTATTATACCCCAGCTTGAAAGCAGTTTAATGTATGTTTCGAACTCGTCCACGCATTACATGCCACGTGGAATGTACACAAGATGTGGCGTATTTGGAAATGTATATTTTAGACTATGTCATATAATTCCACATGGATCAAGTCATTTCAAGTGACTGTAAGTTGAAAGTTTGTGATACTTGCGACTTTTGAAACCACTCGTGCAAAGTTGTGATATGCTAGTTGAATCCGAGTGTAATTTTATTGCTTCAAATTTGATTGTGTATTTTATAGTAAAATTACGAACTAGATGTGTTCCAACTTAAAGGGAACATGTAGTATTTTAATATTTAAAAAATAACATCAAAAAATAGTTTCACTTTTCTTATATTTAAAATAGTTTGTACAAATCGATCAAATTATGTAGTATTAAAAATATTAATATTAAAAAAATTAATGTTAGTTAATATATTAAATAGAGATATTAAATTTTTAAAGTATAATTTTTTATAAAGAAAAAATTAAGAAAGTTCGGTATTTTAAGGAATTTCATTTTCTTGATGTTTAATAAATTTTGGGTTAATATGAATTTAAATTTATAATCACGAAGTTTTTGATTTCGAAAAAAATATTTAATCAAATTTGATTTTTTTTTTGAAAGTATGCATGTCATTAATATGAATATAGATATTGTAACACATCCAACCCTCTATCTCTCATTAGGCCGATGTGTGTACATAATTTCTTATTCATTTCCTCTAAATTATCTTCTTAAATAAAATCGTTGAATCCAATTATGAGCTCATAAGTCGGTTTTGCTCGTTGAGAGCTTTCCAACGACCATAATTATTCTCAAATCCAAGTTTGAGACATTAACATATGACCACTTAAACATTTCAAACAATTTTCCTGCCAAAATCCACCTCACTTCCACGTGGCACCCACCTGGACTCTCGTCACCCATATCATCCAATGTGACACAACTCAGAAGCAGATGCGTCGAGACATGTACAATCCCTACATGGCATATCTCGTCCAATAACTGATTGGAATATTACACAAACCAACAGGGGGAACTAAGAGGCAGAGCCAACACTAATCTGAAAGTCCAGATTTCCCTATAAATCCCTAGAAACACTTCTTCCGAATGTCCAGATGTTTGGATATCCTTTCCCCCCTAGAACCTTAAAAAAAAACCCTTCACATCCGAAGATTCAGGCATTCGAGCCTCCTAAGGGTTGTCTCTTAACAAACCTCCCATATATTGAATGGTCTGGATATCTAGGGAAACGACTCCCTCCTGAGCTTACTTCAAAACCTTGACACGGAACCCTGAAGCATTCCGAATCAGGGATCAAGAAAATCCTATAAATCCCCTTTGACAAAGATCCAGATCCGGATTTGGAACTCCGACTAGGAACCTTGACACATCCAGAAATCTAGGATCCAGAGGAATCCAAAATTTCTTGTTTACCAAAAGCCGGATCTGGATGTCTAACTAGCATCAAACAACACAGGGATTGACCTGACATGCCACCTAGCATGACACTGCTCCACAAGACCAAACACATGTTGACATGGCACCGACACATGGTTGTTGACTTGATAGTTCTGTACAAACATACTGATGTGGCATGACATGTAGTTGATGATATGTCATGCCACGTCCATATATTTCTACAGAGTAGTGGATGATGTGTTATGACACATGGAGGCTGACGTCATTCCATCCTCTCAGCCTCTGACGAAACCTTGTGCTAGAACCTTTCCATATCTTCGTTATATTCAACATTCAGGGTAAATCCCTACATTGCATTGTATGAGTGACATGATGGCTGGATACATTTTCCCACATTGGGACGTGATCTCATCTAGACATCTGAGATCCAGGACCTAACACTATTTCGTTACTTTGAAAAGGGTTGGATCTGAATACTTATGACTTTCGAATTTCACACTTGACATCGATTGGATGACCGAAATCTATTGAACCTCTGATCCAACGAACAATATTTAAGGAAATTGTCCAAGGGCTTCACTCCCAACAATAAGCCCACTCTTGTCTCGCGCCAATACCAAACTGACACTCATCTTCCACCATGGCACTCTAACCGCTACTGGGCATGACACGTTGCCATGGCGTCACGCACATGTGCCCCGACTCTTCCGCTTGTACACTTACAAAAGAGAAAAACCTTACACCGAAATCCCACCCAATCTGGTGTCCATGGATTCAGAGAAAACTTCATGTGATGATTGAATAAAGTGTCAGATGTCTGGGCTTCCAGATACATTTCCCCTACACTCGCCAAGAAGTAAGTTAAGTTGTGGAACTTCGCTGATAGAATGATGACCATCCGGGTATCTGTGATTTTAATGAGGGTCGATTAACTAAACAGATGGAATGCCTAGATTTTCAGATATCCTCGATGCTACACATTCAAATATCCGGTGCTTGTCATGTTGCGATTCATGTGAAAGAGGATTGAATACCAAATTCAATTCTTTAACCTACCAACTTTGAGTGGAATTATGAACCATTCCCTACACAAGGCCATGAAGATGACCTCCCTATTCAACTTTACTCGGTCACAACAAAGACTTCATAAGAAGTCATAGGTTTCAAGCTCAAACCATTTAGGCATCTGAGATAAGACAACTTTCAAGGAAAACAACCCTAAAGCTCATGCAAAGTCTAGGCCTACTGGCCTAACGTTCTTGCAATTCAAGAAATGTAAGCAAGAAACTTGCCACATTCAAGCAAGGCATACCCACTCTGGCCTGAACAAAGAACTAGGACTCAAAGGAATTTAACACTTCCTACAAGTGCAAGGACTGACATATACACACATAGACCAAGCATTCAATTCATCTCTCTCTAAATCGGTAACCATACTCTACCTTAAGTCTTCCCTGATTTCTTAGGATTTCAAGCCATGAATTACATGTTATTTGGATATTTATTCAAAAGAAGATATCCAACAAGAGTGGTTATCCAACATTCATGGAATTACTAAGTCAATTCCCAATTCCATTCTATAGCATAAATGCGGCACATGCCTATTTCATTCAAACAATTTTATTCATATATTTGAACAAATAGAGTATAAGTGAGATTTATCTGTTTAGAAAATGGTGTCCAAACCAACTGAGCATAATTCTCATCATAAACCATACACATCCATAATTCACACAAGCATAGTAACTCATATAGTTTGAACAAACATAAGACCATACATGAAAAATACCAAGGACTCATTTGTATTAGTTATTTTCCAAACCAATTGAGCATACATATGCACTTATCTGTTTATAAATTGCTGATCAGACAACTGAATGAGGGTGGATTCTTTCTTTCCCAACCATAGGCTCAAATGCACTAGGTATCTACAATATAGCCACTCTCGTGCCAAGCCATGATACCACTAGGCAATCTTCTCAGGCTCTTAGAGCAACTAGAGAAGTGAAGGCCATTCTCCTTCACACAACCACTAGTTGAAAACCATTACACCCACCATTCCCAGGGCCTCTACGAGTCACATCAGATACCTTCCCATCTAGATTTCCTTTGCACAAGGGAGTCCCTTCACTGCTAACACATTCCCTCAGCTCCCTCCCCTTATAGTGTAAGTTTCTTTCCAACAAGCACCAAGCTCGCAACCCTCTCAACTAAGGTCAAGTTTGGTTTTCAGACCAACCACACAAAAATACTCTTGCTCGAATTCTTTTCTGTTTTCTTTGCTCGTGGGTTCTTACAAATATCTGAGCATTCCCTACTCATCAACATCTCTTTGTCAAGACCAGGACTGTCTTCTTCAACACACACCTGTGCGATGCTATGCTCTGCTCTCCTATTTCTCACCCCTCGTGCACCCATCATTTCTCTCTCGAAGTTTCTCAAGTTCTCTCCCATGCAACTGGGAGGTCCACCATTTTCCATGGACGTAGCAGTCCATTACTCCCATGCATTTATGTGGGAGGTACTTTCTCAACTCCCCAACCATACTTCAATAAATGATTGGCTTATGCTTTAAGCTAGAGGGAAATAACAATCATTTCCCCCAAAATAATTCAACAAGGTGGCTTGGGGTCCTTAGCAACATTGAATCCCCTCTATGCCCCCTCACTAATCCCTCTAGTGGTATCATGGCTAATACTTGTGCTCCACACTCTAGTCACATGTTTGGATTGCTTTTATTAAACAGTAATACAATTACATTATTCATATGCCATGACATGACAATAATTTCTCTATGCTGAGATAAAATCATCACTAAGAATAATTAATTACAATTTAATTTAGGGGATTAAAAATGGGGTGTTACATTCCCCCCCTAATAGAAACATTGTCCTCGATGTTCTTCTGCACCTCAACATTCATGCCATGGTATTCATCCTTTGCTTACTTCAACATTGTTAATTTCCTTCACAGTCAATCCATTTCCATACCTATGGTATGAAAACAACATGCCTACATAATTACCAAACAACATCTAGGTTATTAAAACCAATTCAATGCATAAAATATCTCATTGTTATTCACAATTCAATATAGAATGCACTTTTCAACACAATACTTATCTATGCAATCATGAATCTGCATCTGTATGGATTCCATGGTTATAGTTCATCTCACTGTTTTTCTTTGACATGCCCATTGTGCTCATGATCCCATCTATCATGCTTTCACATTCAAGTCTCTTCTTCTCTGCAACCACTCACTTTCCAGGCTAAGGCATTCCCTTCTCTGTTGCACACTCCCTTGGGTAATCCATCTTGCCTGCTAAGGATTTATTGCACAATAAGAGTATAGAGACTCACACAATCTTAGAACCGATGTGTCCCTCTGGCTTTCTCTAACACAACACAAAAATATCACATGTGATCATGCCATGTCACATGGTCCTCCTATCAGAACAATGGCCTCTTTCCACATGTTCCAATTCAACAATCATCATCTGTCTCTTTAGGACAGATTTTTCATCTCACCTGTATCACATACATTGATCCAAATTACAACAATTTTGATATATATATATATATATATATATATATATATATATAATTTCAATTGGAATTTTCTTTTCAAATATGCTCCCCACATGTTTCAAATTTTACTTATCGGTTTTCAAATATGTTCCATATAATAATTCAGATTCCTAACATGAGTTCCCATCTCATGACAACTTGGATTTTTGGAACAACATGCATTGGCCTTCCTTATGGACTTACATTGATTCCATATCCAAGACCATCTTTTTTGCAATTTCTCAACCTTCACATAACCAAACAGATTTTTAGTTTCTCATACACATTATATTTTTATTGCACACTTTTAGTGGCCCACAAGTGATCTTAAAATTGTACATACTGACAATTTGCATCACTTCTACCTATTAATCATATGAAATAAAATGAATTATCATTTCTTACACATGCATCATTTAACACACCAAGCTTTCCATAATGCAGTCAAACTTCATATGCAATTAAAACAATGTGCCAATTCCCATGGTCACATTTACACAATGCATCTTTGCATTTCCTTCAGAATACCACATTTTTGTGCCATGTATTCCACTAAGGTAAGTTGGAACTCAACCAACCCCTCACCCCATAGTTACTTTATCAACATTCATTGTTACAACAGGAATGTGTTTCCTGCCTTGAGTTGATCATGACCTCAAATCAACATGTATTACATGGAATTAAAATTTCACATGAATGCATTCAAGCATCCATTCTTGGTTGGTAACCAGGGTGCCAATATTCATGGCCACCCAATTTCTCTTTACCATTTCCACAGCTCTTTGGAGTATTAGAGGGTCTTCCTCCCATAATGAGAAATTATATACCTTCCCTCTCTTATACACATGCATCTCCTTAATGTATTTAGCATATGTGCCACTTGTGTGCACAATTATTCTTTCATCATCCAAGTAAATCAATGCAAACATGACATATTGTTTTCATGAATTTATGGCAAAGATTCCAATCCATCTTTTCCCCTTAGAGGCACCTTCCTATGTCATTTAGGTTTTCGTTCCCGAACCATACCCTACTTGGGTATCAATGAAATGCAACAATCAATAACCAATTCTAAATATATTACCAAGATACAATTTTTTTCCAAAAAGGATTCCTACCCAATCCCTTCCAAGTCACATGCTATAAAGGCATGCTAGTTTTTTTATTTTTATTTTTTATATACCTATCTAGCTGCCATCAACCTTCCTGATATTACCTTATCAGTTATATGCTTCCCTGGGATTCATAAGGTCCCTTCATCATCTTTCAACAACAACCTTTTTGTCTCACCCTTTGTATGAGGTGGTCTACCATTGACAACTGTCCCTCAACAACTCCAATCTTTCCTACACAGGACAATTATAATCACAATTATATCATTTGTCATGTCAAATCACAATGCATGTACCATACCATTTTAAAACCATCAAATATTATCGGCTATGTCCAGGCATATCAATATGCACTCTATCACATTGTCCTCGATATTTATTAGTGCAACATAAAAAAACATATCATTTGTTTTTATTTCACACAATGATCAACATTCTTATGCCTGGGATATTTTACACATATCAATTTTTCTCATTCAAGCATTATAAACAAACAACTAGAGATGAATTAAGGGGTTTTCTCCTCTAATTCCTTTACATAGTCTGAAATTTTCATCTTAGCTGGATTATTTCCAAGACCTCTCTACCAGTGCACAACATGGCTTCGAACAAATAATTCATTGAAATACCTACTTTGATTCTTTGTTTTCACTGCTATACTTGCTTCTTTAGAAGCACACGACTCTGCTAACAAATTAGAGTTTTAGAGTGAAAAAAAGTGTTCTTTCTCTCCATATTTTCATTTTCATCTCTTTTCTATATGAACTTGGCTGGTGTATTTCCTTGAGCAGTTCTAGTCAAGTTCCTCTTGATCTTTCCTCATTCAGAGAGTCCCCCTTTCCAGAATGTAACAACACACTAACATTTCAAAGTTATCTTATGAATTAATTATAAACAAGTGCATTATGCACATTCACCAAATAAAATATGAATTATAAATATTTTAGCATATGCATGTCTTTCACACATGCATATTTTCGAAATGTAATCTACGATTCTTATACAAATAGGTTTTGCAACCCACTGTCTAATTTCCCAGTAGCCATTAATTCTATGGCTTTGTTCTCCTGAAATAGTCTTTACATAGTTCCTCCTCATGGAATTTCAACATGCAACCTTCCTTGTTGCATATCCATCATCACTTAAAATGATCTCAACCCATGACTTAGTATCAACTCTATCATTTTAGTTATTTACTCAATACTCCAGGAAGAATATTGGCATGCATTCTTATTATGCACTCAAACCACACATTTAACATGTGCATCTATTCTATTAGCTTGCATTCACAATGTGCTTTCATGCACTCAATCATCACAGTGTGTGTGTCTATAACTAGCACACTTTCATAATCTGGACATGCACATCTATTGAAATCATTTAACTCATGATTGCTCACAATCATTCTCATGAAATTTCTAAAGGCACAACACAATCATATTCCCTTCTTTCATAACAACATAACATTCTTGATCATTTGATCTTTCAACATTTCACACTATATCTTTATGAGGAATGGTGTACAACCCCCTCATGCTATTATTAAAAAAAAAATCATACCCTTCAAAATAGAGTCAACGATGTATCCATAACACTACTCAAAACTTGGAATGTACAAATCTTACCTCACAGTCTACTTATTCATTCCTGCATTTATACCAAGCAATCCTATAATGCATTCAATCCATGCATTCAAGCGTATATATAGATATATACATATATGAACATGCAAGTTCACTGCTTTCACCATTTTCCATTCTATTCATACACATTGGCATTTTAATTCAATTCCATCTTTTTTTATGGAAGTTCACATTCATTGACCTGACAAATGAATAGGAAAAATCATGCACACATTGCCCTTTTTTCCTATGACAATAGATCAACAAGATATCACTCTTTCTCCACTTGCTACAAAAGCATTCCATATATCCAAAATTCAAATAGGTAATTACAACATTACCCACTGCAACAATATATCAATTACTATAACTCTTCATGCCTCAAATCATTTTTAATTAGCGATCCTTTGTCGAGGGAATCCTTGTTTAAATTCCTTTTCATTAATACTTGAACATACCAAGCCATACCTATATGGCTTTCATCCATCTTTGGATGCTACCCGATCCATTGGCTTTTGAAGGATGTACATGCATCCCTTCACCAAAATTTAGATCAACACCTTATTAATTCTTGCCTGATCTTCATAAGGCTACATGCATTAGCATCATCAACATTTTCATTCATGCTGTTAACTTTTCCTATTGTTATAAGATCATGAATAAAATCTATTCAATACTAGATTTTCTCCATTACCATATTAAGTGGACAAACTATATCAATTTTCCCTCACTCCATTCCTCCATCATAAGGGAGTGTCCATAAGGGTATTGACCTTTAAGTAAACAACAATAATAAATACATGAGGCTATGTCCACCCATGTTGCTAGGCAACATTTCATTTGTCAAAACACAATTGTTCCCACTCTCTGAAACTCATACAACACCTAGGGCAGTGATCAAAGTTCAATTTCTGGTTCAAAGGCTACATAGCCTCAATGCCATCATTCTTTGTTCCATAATCCTAAGCTTCTATTATTTTTCATTATAGGTCAAATAAATTGACCTTAACAATTTTTACATTAGTCCTACAATCATGAGGAATTATTCATACAGGGATTATTCTTTTATTTAAGCACCAATTATAATTTCTAGGGGCTCTATCAACCCATAATTGTAGTCAACATTTAAATTATTAATCCAACCGGTTTATCCATTCTCTGGACTCATGCATCCCTATGAAAATATTATATCCTTCTTGCCATTCACATTTGTATTTTTAACCATCAATGCCTGCCAACATATTCAAACTCATGTACGAGTCTTTCTAATTCTAGCAAGGAAATGTCATAACTCTTATGTTGTACATCAACATGATTAAATTTTATGTTGTGTAAATTCTAAAATGAATCTGTAATCTTTCATTTCAATAAGCTTTTGCAATTAATATTTAAATTTTAACGCAAATAAAAAATTGTCAATGGGCTCTTCTTGGCCTTGGTATACCAATATTATGAATGTTCTCTGGCCCATTCAGGCCTAGTGTTTGAACTCTGCTCAAATACCACTCTATAACACACCCAACCTCCTAACCCTCATTAGGATGGTGGGGTGTACACAATTTCTTATTTCTTTCCTCTAAATTAAATTCTTAAAGAACACCTTTGAATCCAATTATGAGATCACAAGTCATTTCTACTCCTCGAGAGCTTTCCAACGATTGTAATTATGATCAAATCTGAGTTTGAGACAAAAATATATGGCCAATTAAATATTTTAGGCATTTTTCCCACCAAAATCCACCTCACATCCATGTGGTACCCACGTGGACCCTCGTCACCCATACCATCCAACATGGAACAACTTGAATGATGATGTGTCAAGATATGCAATCCCTACGTGGCATATCTTGACCAATAACTGACGAGCATATTACACAGACCACTGGGTAGAACTCAAAGGAATAACTGACACTAATATGGAAATATGGGAATCCATATTTCCTTATAAATACCTACAAACATTTCTTCTAGATCTCCAAATATCCTTTCCCCCTGGAACCTTAAAATAGAACCCTTCACATCCAGAGATCCAAGCATCCAGGCCTCCCAAGATTCGTCTCTTAACAAACCTCCCAGATACTGAATGGTTCGGATATTTGGGTCGAGGACTCCTTCCTGAGCTTATTTCAGAACCTTGACACGAAACCATGAAGCATTCAAAATCCAAGATTTGGAAAATACCATAATCCCATTTGAGAAAGCGTCGGATCCACATGCGGAACCCTGACCGAGAACCTTGACACATTCGAAAATTTGGGATCCAGAGGTATCCAAAATTCCATGTTTACTAAAAGATGAATTTGGATGTCCAACTGACATCAAACAACATGGGGATTGACGTGACATTCCTCCTGGCATGACATTGCTCCACAAGACTAGGCACAGGATGACGTGGCAATTTTGTATGGATATATTGATGTGGCATGACACATAGGTGACAACGTGGCATGACACATGAAGGATGATGTCATCACATCCTCCCAACCTCTGATGGAACCTTGAGCTAAAACATTGCCATATCCGCATTATATCCACGATATTCGAGATAAATCCCTACACTACATTCTCTGAGTGACATGATGGCTAGATGCAAGATACATTTTCCCACGCTGGGACTTGATCTCATCTAGACATCTAGGATCCAAGATTTTGGATCTAAATACTTACGACTTCCAAATTTCACTCTTGAAAATGATCACACGACAAAAATATATTGACCCTCCAATCCAACGACTGAGATTTAAGGATATCGTCCAAGGGATTCACTCCCAACAATGATCCCACTCTCGTCTCATGTCAATAACTAAAAAACACTTGTGTTCTACTGTGGCACTTTGACCGCCATTGGGCACGACACGTCACCATGGAATCACTCACACACACCTATAATATTCTTCTTGTACACTTACAAAAGGGAGGAACCTTGCGTTGGAACCTCACCCAACCCGACATCCGGTGGTCCAGAGAAAACTTCATTTTATGAGTGAATAAAGTGTCAGATGTCCAATCTATTGATTTTTCTAGTGCAATAGATAATAACACAATATTTTTGAAAACTGATAATTACTTCTAATAATTTGTTTTTCACTTTTCGATTTATCATTAAGAAATTATAATTCAGAAATGCAACCATATAAATGTTGTAGAATAATAGTAGAGATCACAAAGAGAACACAAGAATTACTAGGAAATGTGAATTGATTTGGTTACAAATGAGCCAAACTGACTCCTTATTTATACTAAACTAGCCTCCCCAATAGACACGACTATTCATTTTTCACTTTTCACATTGTGAAGATTGACCAAAGTTACAAAATTTGACACTCCCTCTTAACTAGGGAGGTATTCATAGCAACCAACTAAATGTACTCAAGTTGACCAAAAATCTATCTATGAAAAGGTCATATCAAAAATATTATCATCATCATCTGCAACATCAACAACAACTTGTCATCACATGGCATCAACTTTCTGAGCCATAATTCATCCGAGTAATCAAGAATGATGATTGAATAAGTCAGGTACTGAAACTTGCATGCTCAACTGAGTGTCCCACAGTTGCCACGCACTCAACAGAGTGTCCCGTGTCTATAAGGACCATTCTTCCTGATCAGGTCACCATTTGTGCCACAAGAAGAATGTCAGTCCTCCTAGATGTTGAAAACCACACTATGGGATATATGGACCATTCTTCTAATCAGGTCACTACATGTGCCATAGAGAAAATGTAAGTCCTATACCAACCTCCCTAATCAGGTCGCCATTTGTGCCATAGGGGGCAGACCATTCATCTTGATCAGGTCACCATCTGTGCCACATGAGAATGTCAGTCCTGGACCATTTTCTGTAGAAAATGTCAGTCCATGATATATCAACAATCTTTCCAACCTAGACCATTTTCTGTAGAAAATGTCAGTCCATGATATATCAACAATGTTTCCAACTTGGACCATTCTCCACAGGGAGAATGTCAGTCCAACAACATACTAACTATCCATAATGCAAGAATATCAACAATCCCTCTCAACCAAGGGAGTAATCTCCACAATCCCCAGCTTGTCCCTGAAGTATACAAACTTCCCTTTGGACAAGGGATTCGTTAGAATATTTGTTATCTTTTCATCAATAGAAATGTACCAGAGCTTCACTTCACCCTTCTAGACTTTATCACAGATGTAGTAGTACTTGAATTCAATGTGCTTCGACTTGTCATGGAACACATGGTTCTCTGAAAGCTTTACACAACTTTGATTATCACAATATATCACAGCCGAGTCTAACACTTGGTCAAATAGTCTAGAAACTAGCTTACGGAGCCATAATGCTTTCGTACAAGAATCACAAGCTGCAATATACTCTTCCTTTGCAGTGCTAAGTGCAACAGACTTATGTTTCCTGCTAGCCTAAGATATCATAGCAGATCCCAAACTAAAACATACACCAGAAGTACTCTTTCTGTCGCTTACACTCCCTTCCCAATCATAATATGTATATCCCTACAGTTGTACATCACTATTTGAGACATATCTTAAACTATAATTTAGTGTGCCACACAAATATCTCAAAATGTGCTTTGCGGCTATCCATTTCTCATGACTCGGTTCCACCTAGAACTGGCTCAACGTGTTCACAACAAAGAAAATGTCTGACTTGGTATTAACCAAACACATCAATGAGACAATCAAATTCTGGGACGTGGAGGGGTCTACCAGATCAGAATCAGAGTCTCTCAACTTCTTCAGATTTGTCACCATGGGAGTTGCCATGAATTTTCAATCCATCATCCCAAACTTCTGAAGGATATTTACAACATACTTCCCTTGACCTAGGAATATTTCATCAGGATTATGCCATACTTCTAGTCCCAAATAATAATGCATGAGACCAAGATCCTTCATGTCAAATTCAAAGGCTAGCTCCCTCTTGCACTGAATAACGAGAGGCTCTGTACGTGTCAGAAATAAGTCATCAGCATATAGTAGTAGAATCATAGGTGCATCATTCACAAAATTGAAATAAAGGTTTGGATCAACATAGCTCTTGGAGAATCCAAGTCTCGTCAAGTAGTTTTCAATCTGTGCATACCAAGCTCTTGGAGCTTTCTTGAGTCCATACATAGATTTATTTAATCTACAAACATGGCACTCTCTCCGGTGCACCTCAAAACCTTGAGGTTTCTCTATGTACACTTCTTCTTCAATCACTCCATTGAGAAAAAATATCTTCACATCCATATGATGTAGACTCCATCCCATGGAAACTGCAAGAGAGATAATGGATTTGCTATAAGTGTATCTAGAAACAAAAGCAACCGTCTCATCATAGTCTTCTCCCTCTTTCTAGGAGAACCCTCTAGCCACGAACCTTGCCTTTTATTTTTCAATACTTCTATCCATTTCATCTTTAATCTTGTAAATCCACTTTGAAGTCACTACAGACTTCCCTTCAGGTCTAGGAACAACTTCCCATACATCGTTCTTCATGATGGATTGATATTATTCCATCATATCTTTCATCCATTCTTTCTACTTGACTGCTTCTTCAAAGGTGGAAGGTTTTGTATTCACAATATTTTTCATAAGTGCCACATGACTATGGAACCTCTTGGGTCTCTTTTTTTCCTTGGAGGTGCCACTTGGAGCTTCATGTCCTACTGCTTCCTCCAAGGTGGATTTGAGCCATGTTGGTCTCTTTCTTATCTCAGGAACAATAACTGGTTTCACAGGTTCAAGTGGTCGTTTTGGTTCTTCATCAGGATGATCTGGAGAACCTATACTTTCTTCCTCGGGATATTCATGTTCCTCTTCATTGTTGGAGTCCATGGAATCTTCTATAGAATTTCTATAAGAAATATTTTAATCAAAAGTCACGTCCCTGGTGAATTCAACCTTATGTTGTCCTGAAATATAGATTCTATATGATTTTGATGACTCACTTTATCCAACGAATATGCCCTTCTTTCCTGAAGGTTCCAACTTCTTTATTTTGTCATTGGGAACATGAATATAAACAAGACAACCAAAGATCCTCAGGTGTTAAACACTTGGTTTATTTCTAGAGAAAGCTTCTTCTGGAGTCATGTTCTCCAATATATGATGATGAATACTATTCTAAACATATACGACTGCCATCGATGCTTCTCCCCATAGAAACATGGATAGATTTTGATCATTCATCATTGCCTTAACATATTCTTAAATAGATTTGTTCTTCCTTTCTGCCACACCATTCTGTTGAGGATTATGTGGGACAATCAACTCCCTCTTAATCCCAGTTGCTTTACAAAATGCAATGCGCTCTCTGGAGGTGTATTCTCCTCCATTATCAAACCTTAGAGTCTTGATATTCTTACTTTTCAAGTTTTCCACTTCAACCTTGAATTCTTGAAACTTGTCAAATACTTCACCTTTCGTCTTCAACATGTAAATCCAAGTCTTTTGTGAGAAGTCATCAATAAATGTTATATAGTAAAGAGAGCCTCCTAGAGACTTCACATGCATACGACCACATACATCTGAATGTATTAAGTTCAATATCTCCTTAGATCTATTTCCATTGCTTGGGAATGGCTTCTTAACATTCTTCCCAAGTGCATAGCCTCTGCAAACACCTTCATGTAGTGGTTGCAATTCTGGTACACCTACCACCATTTGATTTAGAGATGAAAATGCTTGATAATGAAGGTGAGCATACCTTCTATGCCATAATTCGCTAGGATTGACTTCATCATGTACACATGCTTGAGTATTTTGACCTAGGAGCTTATATAGTCTCCCATCATGAATTCCAATAACTCTAGCATCATCTATACTAGAGCCCTTGGGCCATACAAGTACTTTACTATCAACAAATGCTATTCTATCTCCTTTATCTTGTAGACAAGAAATGGAGACCAAATTCTTCTTCAAACCAGGTACATATAAAACATTACTGAGATGAACATTATTACCTGATTCCAACTCAATAGATGCTTTTCCAATTCCTTTGACTGCATACGAGTTGTTGTCTCCAAGTTCTACTCTATGAGAAATCCTCTTCTCCCTTATACTTGAGAGATTGTCACAATCACCTATCATATGTTTAGAATCTCCACTATCAATCAACCACATATCGTCATTATCTTCAACAGATCTTGCAAGGGCTGAGAAGTAGAAGAAATATGTATCTTCATGCTTGACTTTCTTTGAAGTTTCTTCATCATTCACATTGGCAGTTGAAGCATGATGTCTTCCTTTCCTCTTCTTTGCCGATTCAGGACAATCATGTTTGTAGTGGAAAAATTTATGGCAACCAAAACATTGGACTTTTGACATGTCTCTTTTCCCTTGATGATTAGGTCTCCTTCCCAATTTCTTGTTTTGAAATCCAAACTTCTTCTTGAATCTTACTGCATAAGCTTGGGCAT
Source organism: Picea mariana (assembly GCA_032191745.1). Classification (NCBI taxonomy): domain Eukaryota; kingdom Viridiplantae; phylum Streptophyta; class Pinopsida; order Pinales; family Pinaceae; genus Picea; species Picea mariana. The sequence continues at coordinate 71,118 of JASDQU010680626.1, forward strand.
CTTTTTTTGAATTCTTTCCTTTGATGTGATCCTTTATTATTCTTGAGTGCAACAGGTCCATAGCTCTTCAAAGGTAGGAAATTCCTTTCTTGTGTTCATAATTGAAGCAAATGCATCCCATGATCTAAGTAGACCATTGAGTGCAATAATCACAATCTCTTTATCGAGAAAAACTTCATTGATAGCTTGGAGTTGATCTCTTAGTTGGAAGATCCTCACAAAATATGAATATATAATATTATCCTTCATCATTCTAGTATCATGAAGCTCATTCTTCAAGCTCATCACTTGACCAACATTCTTTAATGTAAATAGATTGGTTAGGGAATCATACATTTTCTCTGACATATCCATATTTGATATGTAAGGAATCAAATGGTCTCTAATAGAGTCTACAATTATACTCATGGAATTTATGTCTTTTTCCCTGAACTTTTCCTTTTCTGCGTTATTCTGATGTTCCTTTTCTTGTTCCACATCATTCAGTGGTTCCACAATATTTCCTTTCACAATGTCCAAAACTTTGTTTTTGGAAAGGATAAGATCAATCCTTGTCTTCCATGCTCTAAAGTTAGAAGCTCCTTCTAGCTTGTTTTCTGATTTCATTGTGGAAATCATTGTTGTAGAATTTCAATAGAAGAAAGGTTTCTTGAAGATAGGTCTTATTAGATGGTGATCTCTGGATTTCATCTTTTCCGACACTCTGATACCATCTTGATTTTTCTAGTGCAATAGATAATAGCAAAATATTTATGAAAACTGATAATTACTTCTAATAATATTGTTTATCACTTTTCAATTTATCATTAAGAATTTATACTTCATAAATTCAACCATATAAATGTTGTAGAATAATAGTAGAGATCACAAAGAGAACACAAGATTTACTAGGAGATCCAAATTTCTTCAGTTACAAATGAGCCAAACTGGCTCCTTATTTATACTAAACTGGCCTCCCCAACAAACACAACTTTTCACTTTTAACTTTTCACATTGTGAAGATCGACCATAGTTACAAAATTCAACACGATCTACCATATACATTTCCCTTAAGCTCACCAACGAGTAAGTTAAGTCGTGGAACGCCGCTGGCGAAATGACGAGTGCCAATTTACTAAATAGGCTGGATGCCCAAATCTACAGGTATCCAAGATCTGGTGCCTCTCGTGTTACGATTTATGTGAAAGGGGGTTGGATACCATATTCAATTCTTTAACCTCCTAATTTCGAGTGGAAGTTTCAACCATTCCCTGCACAAGGCCATGAAGATAACCTCCCTGCTCAACTTTACTTAGTCACAACACCAACTTCATAAGAAGTCATAGGTGTCAATCATGAACCATTCAGGAGTATGATGTAAGACAACTTTCTAGGAAAATAACCCTGGAGCTCATGCAAAATCCAGGCCTATTGGCCTAACATTGTTGCAATCCAATAAATATCAGCAAGAATATTGCCACATTCAATCAAGGAATAACCAAGCTGTGGCCTGAACAAGGAACTAGGAATCAAATAAGTTAAAAACTTCCTACAAGTGCAAGGCTTGGCATATACACACACAGATCAAGCATTCATTTCATCTCTCTCTAAACTGGTAACCATACTTTTTCTTACGTTTTCCTCGACTTCTCAGGATTTCAAGCCATGAATTACAATATGTCTACATATTTATTCAAAAAAAGATAACCAACAAGAGTGGTTATCCAACATTCAAGGAATTACTAAGTCAATTCCCCATTCCATGTTATAGCATAAATGCAATACATACCTATTTCATTCAAATAATTGAACAAATAGAGTATAGGTAAGACTTATCTTTTCAAAAAATGTTGGTCAAGCCAACTAAGCATAATTCTCATCATAAACCATACAAGTCCATAATTCACACAAGCATAATAACTCATACAATTTTAACAAGCATAAGACCATATATGAAAATAAAAAGTACTCATTTGTATTAATTATTTTCCAAACCAATTGAGCATACATATGCACTTATCTATTTATAAATTTTTGACTGAGCAACTAACTGAGGGTGAGTGCATTTCCATCCAACCATAGGCTCATATGCACTAGGTCTCTACAATTTGGCCACCCCCATGCAAGCCATGATGCCACCATGGAATCTTCTTAGGCTCTTAGATCAATTGGAAAAGTGAAGGTCATTCTCCTTCACACAACCACTGGTTGAAAACCCTTACACCATCTTGCCCAGAGACTCTACGAGTTTTATTAGATGCATTTTCAGCTGAATTTCCTCTACAAAAGAGAGTCCTTTCACTTCTAAAACAATGCTTCAATGCTCTCCCCTTCTAGTGTCGGTTTTTGTCCAACAAGAACCAAGCTCGTGGCCCTCTCAACTCAAGTTGAGTTTTTTTTTCAAACCAACCACAAACAAATACTCTTTCTCTGATTCTTGTATGTTTGCTTCGCTTGTGAGTTCTTCCACAAATCTGAGCATTCCCTACTCATCATCGTCTCTTTAATTGTGTAGACAAGGACTGTCGTCTTCAACACACACCCATGTGTTGGTCTGCTCTTTAATTTCTCACCCCCCGTGCACCCATCATTTCTCTCTCAAAGTTTCTCAAGTCTCTCCCATGCAACTGAGCAGTCCATTACTCCCATGCATTTATGTGGGAGGTACTTTCTCAACTGCTCAACCATACTTCAATAAATGATTGGCTTCAACTTTAAGCTAGAGGGAAATAATAGTTATGCCCCCCAAAATAATTCAACAAGGTGGCTTAGGGTCCTTAGCAACAATGAATCCCCTCTATGCCCCCTCACTAATCCCTTTAGTGGTATCATGACTAGTACTTGTGCTCCAACCTTCGGTTAATTGTTTGGATTTCTTTTATTAAACAATAATACAATTACATTGTTCATATGCCATGGCATAACAATGATGTCTTTATGCTGAGATAAAATCATCAGTAAGCATAATTATTTACAATTTAATTAAGGGGATTAAAAATAGAGTATTACACATACCAAATGATATGTAAAATTTCTTAGAGAGCATGTCCAAAGGTGCTCCTTATAGAGATACCTCATTTTAAAGGTTCTTTTTCTATATGGGTTGGTCGAATCAAAACGTTCTCTCACTCACCCGTAGAGGATAGTATTAACTGCAAGTCTCTATAGAATGGATCTTATGACTATAATAATAATAATAGAGGATAATATTAATTGCAATGCTCCATAGGAAAAAATGTAGTCTAATTGTTCTACATTTTAATGCTTTTCCGACGATATTTTATGTTTAATTTTGTTCGAAATCTGACGAGAATTTGTTGGATCTGTAGATTTGAGTGGTTAATTTGTATAATCCAAGTTCCCCAAGGGTTTGTCAGCACGCTGAATCCATTTATGGATTCATAAATGCAATTTAAACAACAAAAAATTGTAATTTCCTAAAGATTTGTTGTCGAATTCTGGTGAAAGGACCAAAATGTAGCACAGTTAAACAACACTGCTTAATAATAATAATAACTATTATTAAATTAATGAAAGTTGAAAGGACATCTTTACATCGAGTGAATTCTTCATTGTAATCATTCTTGTCATTTTATCAATTATTATCTATCAAACATTATTTTATATATTTTTATATAGATAATTGTAGAAATATTTGGCACTTGTAATAAACAAAATTTTGCTTACCACTTGTTTGGTATTAAAGCCATTGACCTGGCCAACTTTGAGTTAATTACACATCACCCTCAAATTTTTGTTCCATACAACTACATTACAATCACAACTACATTACAATCAACCATTCATAACTACTAATTATGTACTGTATGTACATTCCAACAACCACTAAATTTCATACACTCATTAATGTAGATCTGTTGTTTTGGCTCACCATACAATTACCAACTACAATTTAATTAAAATCGTTGTTGTATGAAGTAAGCTAACTCGAGAGCAATCTTCCCTCTCGAATGTCCTTAATTGGACATGTAGTTTTTCAAGAAATCCCCGTTCATACTATGGCACTATCCCCAGACGCTGCCAAAAAAAAATGCACCTTTTATGTTGGCCATTTTCCGACATCTTTCAACGATTTCGGTCAACCATATTTCTGGGACTCAATCCCTCCAAACGACATCAATATAACTGTCGTTTCCACCTCTGTTCAAGCGATGACATGGACGTTGGTACAATTTTCAGTATAGAAATTGAGATTGCATTGTCTTGTATTGCGTTTGGTATTTGCTCAATATTTCCAAAGAAAATTGGAAACAAATACTTAATGAGAAACAATTATGTCAGAATCAACAAAGAAAATTCATTGGGAGTATGCTGCTTGGGAATTTTTTTTGAGCTTATGTTAGACAAGTAAAAGGTTTTTTTTTATGAACATTAATGTAATGTGCTTTATCCATTTTCAACATTTATTATTTCCACAAGGCAAAGTTTCTATTCAGAAACATTAATGTAGTCTGTGTTATTCATTTTAACTATTTCTAATTTCAAAATTCAAAATATATTAGGGCAAATTAACATCTTTTCTATTTATTATTTATAATTTTAAAATTCAACATACATTAAGGCACATTGATTTTTATTATAAACTAGTATTCAATGTATTTAAGTGATTTATAAGTGTGAAATATATGTCACTTAATATAAAAACTATTATATAAAAATAAGGAGTATATGAAATATAAATATAAATATAAATATAAATATAAATATTTCTATATTATTATTGTATATCATATTTATAATATTTTTATTTAAGTTTAAATTTGATATATATTTTTTATTTTTTTATATCAAGAGTATATCAAATTTAAATATAAATAGAATATTACAAATATTATATAAATATATACATACAACCTATCTGAGTGGGCTTAATGGTTAAGAACACGTGTTTTCTCTTTGGACGATATAGGTTCAAATCCAGAGGGGTAGGTATGTATACCTTTGTAAACTTTAGTATTCGTGTGATGCCCCTAGAGATCCCTTCTCCCACAAACAATGACTATGGGTATTCGTGACATATAAGTTTAATCCTTAGAGGTCGTGGTGCTTTGTGCAAGTAATCTTTTAAATTTTTTATGAAGAACAATGACTATGGGTATATTGTGCTAGATAAGTTTAATCGTTAGAGGTCGTGGTGCTTCCTTCAAGTAATCTTTTAAATTTTTTATGAAGTGAACATCGAGTATGAATTATTTTTGGTCCACTCAAATAATAGAGTTTTTGTATTTTCATAAGGAATAACAATGACATAGTTCTTAACCCTATTGTTACTGGACATTTTCCCTTGAGAATGATTAAAAGGTTTAAAGGAAACATCTTCAAAAATTTGCACAAGGAAAAACCAAGTACCAAGTAGTATGACTATGGAAAAATTTTATTTATACATCATTGTTCTTGAACATGCGTCTATCTTAAAATTTAGACATCTCTAAGAAATCCTTGACCATCTTGAACATGCATCTATCATAAAATAATCTTTGGACATCTCTAAGAAATCCTTGACAATTACATGATGTTGCCTATTCAAATGATGATGAAAATGTAGACAAAGATTCTATTCAAATGATGATGAAAATGTAGTAAATATTTGATTCAAATGTAGATGAAGATTTGATATTTTGATTAGAAGCTTTCTTAGTAATGGGGTGTCAAGATACAATTCCATTTTGTGGATGTTTTGTCTATTATTATGAGTCTTTGGTCATAATGTTTCCAAGTTGAGAATATGTTTTTTTCATGTCTTATTGTTAAAGTTTTTCTAATTAACTATTTGTGTTCTTCTTGAGTTTTTGGTTTTGGAAGCTACTTTTTTTTTTTTTCCTTAACTTCTTTTGACTTGTTATGGGTGTATCCTTTAACTAAATATAATAATAAACATTAATAAATATAGTGTATGAAAATATAACTAGAGCATAAATTATAACCATAACTTAATTTAAACACTATAATAGATATGTGCATTAAATCAAAACATTAATCAAATAACTTCCTGAAGTCAAGATTGTAAAAAACTTAATCTAACGTACATAAGAGACTAATACCACTCGTTATAAAAAATATAATAAAGATCTTATTGTATTATAGTTATTTATAATGTGATATAAATCTCTCACTCAATTACGTGTTGCTATGCAATAACATCCAATAAATATAATCTCATTAAGACATTATCATATAATTTGGGTCCACATGTGGGCCCCCAAACATGCTTAAGTACAACATATAATCCTAAAATTGTTCATAGAAAGAATATGTACACACAATCAATAGATAAAATACATAGCAAGATCCATAAATCAAGGGTGAAGGACCTTCAACTCTAGTGCAAACATCCCAACTCAACAATATTCATCCCTTAAATGATATTGTCCTAAAACATGTGCATCTTGACACTATCTGGCTCTAAAAAGAATGAAGCGAAGAAAGGAGTCTTGAAGAATTGTTGTGGTAGAAAAATGCTATAAATGATGTGAAGGAGTTGGCACAAGAAGTTGGAAGTCATAAACGAATTGATATATGCAACATGAAATTGTTGAAGCTAAAGGGGTTGTAATGCATAATCAAAACTAGAACCAAATGTTGTCTCAATACAAGAAATCATTTGCAAAGATAAAATATAATTGAATTTTGTTGAATCTCCAGTGATTGCAACATTGAAGTAAACACAAAACAATGCCTAATAAATTTGAACAAAAATAAATAGTGTGTTGAGCTGGGTAGTCATGAAGGAAAACATTTGATAACTCTAAGATGGATTTTTAAAACATTCATCATCTCTATTACACACTTCAAACTTTGAACACTAATTTGTGTGCATGCCATCAACTATAATGTAATTGTGATGCAAAGTTGAAACAATCTACTACTGGAACAAAATAATATTCAAAATTGGTTGGGGTGCATGATCCAAAATGGATCACTATATAAGTTTTCATCTATTTTGGTACTTTCTGAGTATAAAATTGGATATATTGACTTGTACGACCTAGTGTCCCCCAAGTTGTTCCCTCTCACATGGTGACCAAATGTGGGGGCATAATGTATAGG